>AYEL01071240.1:0-28888 GCA_000484575.1 Olivierus martensii
GTGTGTGTGTGTGTTCGTGTGTGTGTGTGTGTGTGTGTTCGTGTTCGTGTGTGTGTTCATGTCTACGCACATGCCTCGTAATTACTGAAAAAGTACTGAGCAATATATTAATTATTTAAAAATCTAATTCAACAACTATCATGAAATTTGATAATATTTTTTAAAAAGAAATTTGTTTAGATATTCAACATTTTATATCAAAATTTTTAAATATATTATTAGATTCTTGAGGAAATAAAATAAAATCAAATAAGCTTAAATAATAGAGGTATATATTTAACAAATAATCTGAAAGTATTCTGGAATATAATCTACTAATAGATAATTTTATAAAAGAAGTATCAATGAAAAGAACATTTATAAAAATCTTCTGCAGTCCATGTTTTTTGACATGTGGAATATTGTGATCATTAATTTCCAGAATAGTTAATGTACTATATGTACAAAAATACATACAATATTTTGCAAAATACTGATTCCAAATATTTAAAAAGTAAATTTTACAGTCAGATTCTAAATATGTAATTTATAACTTTGACTTTCTTATTGTGTGGCATCATTTAAAATAATAATCTCCATAAAACCTAAATTTTCTGACTTTTTCAAATACAGTAAATCTACAGATATAATAAAAAAATTTCTGTGTAAATCATAAACCATATAAGTAGAACAATGTAGAGAAATTCAATACACATGAATGAACACATTAGCAAATGGCATAGCCAAATAAAATTTATAAGCATATTTTAAACATAGATAAGAAAATTTAAGATCATGATATTTTTGTGAAAAAATAAATTATGAAATAAATTTTTCATTTGCTTTTTATAGAAATTCAACGAAAATAAAGAGATTTACACATATGCATATCTCTGAAACCACCGTGGAGAATCACAATTATACAATTGTGTATTGTGCATTTTTTTGTGGTGAACCATTAATTGTATGAATGGATAAGTTGAAAAGAAGAAGGAATGTGCAATTTTGACAAATGGAGTTTGTCACTTGCTGCAGAAACTTCTCCAAATAAATTATATAAAATTATAAATAAGAGAAATGGTTGTATAAAAAAAGATAAACATCCAGAGAAAGATGTTAAATTAACAAGGATAAACAATCAATTAATGCATATCATTTAACCACTGATTTTTATATGCAACGACATAAATCTCTATGAAAACACGAGATATCTTACAAGGGGAGACCACAACCTTCATCCAACTGATTTTGATCAGCTTTAACATACAGGTTGGGGCCATTGAAAAGTAACTCATGTAAAAGAGTTTAGGTCACTATGCCTTTGTTTTTTAAAAAAATCAAAGTCAAATGTTATGACGCTGCTTATATATCTAAAAAATTGCAACAATTTTAGCCAAAGTTGCAGCGTAGTGGTTAAGGCAGTTTCCTGTGGAACTGAATGTTATGAGTTCAAGTCTCTTTTACATACTTTTTTTTTAAAGTGAATAAATTGAAATATTACTATAATAAAACTTCAGGTAAAATCACATCTTTTTTGTCATGCTTACGTTTGACAAAATCACTCTTCAATTATTGTTCAATCTCTTTCTCTCTTTATCTCATTCATTCTCACTCTCTAATTATCATATTCACTATGCATTGGGTGATAAATAATATATATAATATTAGGATGTTACAAAAGTTTCTTTTGCGATCTGCACACAGCTACTTTTATAACTTTCTTTTTTTTTACAACTTTTCAATGCAAACAAAACATATTCTATGATAACTAGATGACAAATGAAGAGAATGACAACAACACCTAATTTAGTCTCACTGACAAGTATGTTATGAATCATTGAGAGTGGTAGAAGTAAATTTTGGAGCAGGAATATTAGTAGAATAGTACACGTTTTGCAATCAATCAATTTATGAAATTTGCAATCAATTGCAATCAATTTATGACAAATTTTTTTATAACAGTTATTACCCGATGCACAGTGAATTACAACACGTTTTGCAATCAATCAATTTATGACAAATTTTTTTATAACAGTTATTACCCGATGCACAGTGAATTACAACAATTAGAGAGCGAGAGTGAATGAGATTAAGTGAGAAAGAGATCGAACAATAATTGAAGAGTGATTTTGTCAAATGTAAGTATGACAAAAAAAGTTTGATTTTTATCTGAAGTTTTATTGCTAGTAATATTTTAATTTATTCACTTGAAAAAAGGCATAAGGGAGACTCGAACTTACATCGTTCAGTTCCACAGGCAAACGACTTAACTACTACGTGGCAGCTTTTATTGAAATAGTTGCAATTTTTTAGGTATATAAGCAGTGCCATCCAGCGTCATGACTTTTGACTTTGATTTTTTTTAAAACAAAGGCGTAGTGATCTAAATCCTTTTACACGAGTTACTTTTCAAGCGAAAATCCTTTTCGAGTTACGGCCCCCAACCTGTATGTTAAAGCCGACTGAAATCGGTTGGACGGAGGTTGTGGCCTCCCCTTGTTAGTGACAACATGAGATCAAATTGCATGTATGTGTCGCCAGGAACAGGATGATGAAAATGAAATATTAAACTTTATAATAACAAAATATGCAGGAAAGAAGAAAGAAAAGAGGAAAGAAGAGAGCATCAAGGAGAGTCTAAGAGAAGGTGTCATCAAGCAAAGGTGTTGTACACTGAAAGCAGTCTGGAAAAAGATCCCAAAGGAAAAAGGTATTGTGCATCATAGGAAATTGTCCTGAATTACATCTGTTCTGTCAAGGAATTTAGTGTGATGTCAAGATTGTAATCATCGGCAAAAGCTCACTTTAAAACAAAGAAAGAAAAAAAAGGAATATTGGAAACCTCTGCCCAAATAGACTAAATACTGTGATTTACATATAAATTCTATATCAGTTTCATTGTCCATGAATTCATCAACTTGTATTATTATAAAACTGCAGGTATTTATCCTCCAAATATGTTTAAAGAAAAAAATCTCTCTCAATAAAGATCCAGATTTGTTTATCAACCGAATTGTTGTCTGTCATTGCAATCACTAGACATTTTCAACTTTCCATCCTTATTCACAAAAGTGCCACACATTCACATTTTGGCTATCAAAAATATCCTGACGCCACAGTCGCTCTGCAGGCCTCACACCGCATAAGTTGAAACTGCATAAATTAGAGACTTACTATAAGATATTTTCCTGAACATTATAACTATAAATTATTAACTGTAAATACCCCAATCACAAATCACAGCATTGTAAATCAGAGACCTTCTGTATTGCATTATATGATAAATTTTTTTACATAAGTAATTTAACTTATATAAATTGAGAAGTTAGTATTATGTTATAAAGAAATTTTTACATTTATAGCTTTTAACCCCTTAAGTGCCTTTAATGTGCATTCTGACAAAGCATGCCCTGTGAGAGTGGGCCTTTGCAGTGTTAACATGGCAACGATATGGAACAGGCAGTTGGTTGTTTTTAAAATTATTTTGCACTAATCTAAAAAAATTTTTCGAAATTTAATTACTGTATATTTTACATTACATTTATCATCATCAAATACAGATTTAAAAAATATTTTCTGTTTTATAATTAATATTATTTTTAAGTTTAAAATGGGCACAACACACTCGCTTAGAACTACTGCCATTTCCTTCTGGGAAATTTCTGTTCCACCTACTAAGCTCAATACAGTCTCTTATTGGCAGAAAAAGTATATCCTGAATCAATAAGGGTAAAAAAGTTAATATTTTAGCTGTTATTGTGGGAGGAGAGTTGTTTTAACTTCATAATTTTTTCTTAAAAAACATCAAATATTTTGCAAAATAAAGCACAAAATTATTAAAATGTCAAGTAAACATATAACTTAAGATAAAAAATTGCTCAAAAATGATATCTAATATAAATTTAAGCATTTTTTATAAGAGAATATACATCAATTTTGCTTAGAAAATTTGCCTAATATTACTAATGTACTAAATAAACAATTTTTCATTGAAATATGGATGGAAATACATCATTCATGGCTTATTTTATTCAGGATGGACAGCTATCAGACATAATAATTTAAGTGGATTCCTAAAAAAATTGCAAAAAATAGAATAAAATTTGATAGAATATATGCAATGAATATTCTTTAAATAAATAAAAAATAATTGTATTGATAAGAAAGGAATGTATAAACTGTAAAAATTTCAGTTCTTCGACAAAAAATAAGTGCTATACAACAATTTATAAATTTCTCAATATCATTAGGATTAACTACAGAAAGCAGCTGGCATAATGATACCAATGACGTGTAACAGTGTCTGGTTCTTAAGGGATTAATAATGGTTTAGTTTAATAATTTATCATACAGATAATTCTTATGATATCATTGATTTACTCATACTTACAAAAATGATGTAATCAGTAAATTCCACAGGACTGACCAATGCAAATTAAGTTTTATACAAATCCAATCCATGTGCAATGTCTTGATATACCCAACAATATCCTTTTTGTATATTACTTCTGAAATTTTCTGTTCATTATGTTTATTACAGTAATGTATAGCAGTAGTTCTTAACCAATATTCTGTGAACATGACACATTGTTCTGCAAAAATTTAAGTGTTAGTTTTAAACATTGTGTCCCTTTATATATATATAATTGATTCTAGTGTTCTGCAAAACTTTTTTATAGTTAACACAGTGGTGCCTGGCTGGGATGATGTGGGATCAAATTTAGGTCATTGCAATGGACCAGATTTTTATGATATTTTTCAAATTGTTGTTTTACATAAACTAATCTGATTACTTTTTGATTGAAGAAAATTTTTTATTTTTTCCTTCAAAATCAAGAGGATTTATTTCATATAATGGAACAGAAATAAATCTTATACTGTATTTTATCAATTTGTAATTAATTTTAAAAAAATGAATATCAGCAGTTACTCTATACTGTAACAACAAAAAGTAAAGAATTTCATAAAATTTTTGAATATTTTATTATAATTGTAAGTAATCATATTTTATTAGGAATGCAATAAATCTTAATAAAGTAATAATAATAATAAACAAATTAATATTTATTAATATAATAATAAATAGAAGATGGTTCTCAGTAGGGATTGCAATACTGGTAAACTGATTTACAAGTAAATTGCGAATTTTAGCCTCAAATTGTTACAGGTAATTCTACATTGTTTTTACCAGTAATTAGGTAAATATAATTATATTATACTTTTTTGTTTATATTTGCTGGGCCCTGGTCGCTACGGTAACAGCACTGAATAATAGAAGAGACACTTTGCGGCTGAGTGCATGTGCATCATTATTCACTACTGTGGGGTCCTGGGGAGTCTTATTGACAAGATTTTTGTGTTTCAACACTAAATTCCTGACACGAAATTGTGGTATCAGAGTATCAAAAAAACATAGTGTGGGCCCATCTAAAATGTTGAATGTCAGGTCTGACACCAGGAGCAGTTTAGACAGTGTTGCTCCAGCACGACGAAGAATATTTATATGAGTACAGGTCAGGATTGTGGCCGAAAACTGTGAGTAATGTGGGTAAGCGACACATCAGGAGTCCAGAAGTGAAGTGAGAAATGTGGAAACGATCAACAATTAAATTATGACTACAATGATATCTTCTTAAAAATTTTTCTTGATTGAGTACAACTGTTTTTTCACATTCCAACAAATTTTAAAATTTTAAAGAAAATATCATTGTCTGCTAGATAAATTTATAAGCTTTTTTGATGTAATCATAGTTTAAAAAATGTTAATAAATATTAATTTGTTTATAGAAAAGAAGCAATATTGAATAAAAAAAAAATTGTTTGAAATGTAAAAGTAATGTATTCTACAAGAAAACGTTTTTTTGATTGTTGTGTATAAATACTTTCTTACACTGTGTTGTAAAAACAAGGTACATATTTATATTTCTTTCTAATAACAGTGTGTAATGATTTAATTTAAAATATAATAGTTAAGTAATTTTTTTATCTTCAAATGAAGGAATGGCAACAGTTAAGGTTAATATTTTTTGAAGAATTGTTAATTTTAATTTGAAAATTCATGCATATAACTGAGTAGGGCCAAATCAAAAGGCTGAAATGCATCTTATGAAGAGCAGTAAATTTTGAATGGAAGAATTTTTATTAGCATAATTTTAAGTTTGTAATGTATAGTGTTTTAGTTAATGAGATTGATGATTTGTAAATAGTAAAATAAATTATTATTATTATTATTATTATTATATATTAGCATTTATTACTTTTGTCGTTACTAAATGTAGAATGTTTTAGTTAATGAGATTGATGATTTGTAAATAGTAAGATAAATTAACATTATTATATATTAGAAAGATATTTTAATTCATTTCCTGGCCACTGTAAAACACTGAGAACCATAGTGAATTTAGAAATTTGACTTTAAAGGAACAAATTTGGAAGCTTAGTATTCCAGTAAAATTAAAATTTGTTAAATGCAGATTAAATTAAATTTTATAAAGATTTCATACATTTTAAAATATTTTATAAAATTAAATAATTTTATTGTGTGTTATCACATTTAATCAAGTTCAATGCATTCTATGTTATTTAAATTATATATGCGTTATTCTGATTTTATTAAATTTTTAATTCATAATTTAATATAATTGAAATTTTAATGTATAAAAATTGTTTTTTTTTTTTGTTGTTGTTGTCTCAATATTTATCAGAACATTACTCTTCACGTTTATTAATGCGACATTTATTTATTTATTTTCAAAAAGTACCCTATAGAAACGGGTGACCCCCACAAAACAATTATAAAAAATACTTAAAGTAATAAAAATAACAAAAATAACAAAAACATTAAAATTAATTTAAGAAATCCATTTAAAGTTTTATTAAATTAATATAAAATTTCGTTGTTACGTCACAATATATTTTCTAAAAAATTATATTATTCCTCATTTTTTTTTAACTTAAAAAATCTGAATGAAGCAATAAATTTTATAAATTTAGAAATAAATAATTTCTGAAAATATTTTTCAATGTAAAATTAAATAATTTTATTATGTGTTATCACATTTAATCAAGTTCAAAGCATTCTGTATGTTAAATCATAAGTTATCTATTGAAAACTTAGATCTCTCTATATTTACTCACATAAATTTTTCAGTTATTTATAAAGAAATTTTTAATCTCCAGTTTAAAATCTGACATAAAATTAAGTTATCCTATTTGAATGAAATTTAATTTTCTATTTATTAAATTCTTAAGTTATGCGAAAGTTTATCGTAGTTTAAAACTTTCTCACACTGTTTTGCTCATAGCGATGTAATTATTTTCTACATTTAGATGATAATATATTTAAAGTAATAAAATCTATTTACATGTTGTGTTCAAGCTTATTTAAGTGATGATAACAGTTATTAATAATTTTATTATCTTATTCAACAAAATATATTCTTTATTTATTATTAAAGAGATTATTTTTCGTAATGTGGATGATGTGACAGGATACATTGAAATGCCTTTTCTCCAATTAAGAAATTTTCTTGAAACATTAATAAACCTATAATTGATAATCTGATTAATCTATATATATATATAGAATATATGAGATAATGAAAGTGCTATAATTTTTTTAAAACTTTTAAGTAACAATTAACAAGCTTAGGAATTATAAAAGTTGGTTTAAATTGTCTTTCATTGCTTTATCTTATTTTAATATTTAAAATTTTACATAGTAAAACATTTTTAAAAATTCATTTTAGTAATTTTTTATGTTATTTTGCGTAGAATTAAATTTAAAATATTAATTAATAACAATTTCCAAAGCAGAATAAGTTATTTCAAATATAAATACAGTGTTACCTCTACTTACGAACTTAATTCGTTCCTGTCCACGGTTCGTAACTCGAAAAGTTCGTATCTTGAAACCCATTTTTCCATTTTATCTTATAGGAAATCAATTAATCCGTTCCAAATTATCAAGAATAAGAAAATGCTGTTTTATAAACTTCAATTATTTTCTAACCTCTTTCTTGCCATATTGAAAAACTTACTTTAGATATTAAATAAAAGCAAACAATAAGCCAAATTAATTAATCCGTTCCCAGATTTAGAAATTTTGTAAATAATAATAATAAAAAATATATACATCTGAAAAACTTACTTTAGATATTAAATAAAAGCAAACAATAAGCCAAATCAATTAATCCGTTCCCAGATTTAGAAATTTTGTAAATAATAATAATAAAAAATATATACATTTGTGTATAATTATTATTTTTATTTTTGAAATCTTTGGTTTTATACTCTTTGTATAAAAATCATCTTCCATTAAATAAATAAATAAATAAAATCAATTTTCTTGTGACTGATTTTGTAGTTCGGTTTTCGATTTGTTGTCATCAGTTGCTTTTTTTTTATCTAAAATTAGTTAAGAAAGAATTCGATATAACTAGTAATTATTATGTTATCAAGAATAAGAGGTCTTTATCACATTAACAGTTTATACATGCATATTTCAAAAATAATTTATATACTTTTATATGTAACTTGTAGAAAATATTTTACAAATATAATATTAAAAAGCATCACCGTTCGTATCTCGAGAGTAAGTTCGTATCTAAAAGCCAAAATGGATTATAAAAAAGTTCGTATGTAGAGCAGTTCGTAAGTCGAGGTAGCACTATAAGTTACACTTACAGATTTCCAACATTATTTTTTATTTTATTTTGCTTTTTTCTTTTATTTTTTTATATTTTATATAATATCATATGTTAGATAATATAAATCATTTCATAGTAGACAGACTATATGATTTGATCGACTCATTTGCATGAAGGAAACAATTTCAAATTTGCTTTAATATTTCATATCATAGAATAAATAATTATCTTTATTGAAAAAATCCCTTGACAATGTAGAAAGTATTTATCGCAAATTCCTATCTATGAAAAGAAAATTCAATCTTCCTTCTATATAAAAATGATCATATCAACTATCATATGATCATAATTTAAAAAAAAAAAAAATAGTTCCATCGATATCAATGATTTTTTACCTAAATAAAAATTCATTTTTATTAAATATGTTCTGCTTTGATATAAATTTTATTTTTTAATAGACCTACTGTAATTTTTTAAAATATTTTTCGGGCACAGTTAAACATTTTCTTCTCTTTAATTATTTAATTAATAGCCGTAGCAACGGCCTAAGAAGATATATAAAAGAAATCGTATTATTATTTTATAGAACATCAATGTAGGCACGGAGCAACTCCGGGTCAAAGTGCTATGTCGGACACGAGTCAAGACAGTTACTTGTGATGTTTAATGGTGTGTTAATTGTCTGTGTCAGTGCTGAGAAACTTTTTTAACTATGTTGCATGTATTGAGTAGTGATGCTTTCTGTAGTGTTGTCTTGGGATGTAGATATAAAGTTTTGAGGCTTTTGTGTAGTGTGTGAGGGATTACTCCTGTTGAGGAAGAATGAGGGGTACTATAACTACCTTTTGCATTCCCCAGAGACGCTTAATTTCTTTAGGGTACTATTTTTTTTTGCATTCCCAGAGGCGTTTAATTTCTTGTGAGAGTTCTGTGTATTTGCTAATTTTTTGGGTGAATACACCCCGATGTTGTGTGTGTCTGGTATTGAGATGTCTATAATGTAGTTAACTTTTGTTGATGTGCCTGTGTCTGGTATTGAGATGTCTATAATGTAGGTAAAGATCGGAAGAGCAGGTATTGAGATATCTATAATGTTTTGCTTGTCTATGAGAGTGATGTCTGGTCTGTTGTGGTGTATGGTTTTTTTGTCTATGATTGTTCTGTCATAATATATCTTGTGTGTCGAGTTTTCTAAGGTGTCGAGTTTTCTAGGATTGTGTCTGATATGTATTTGTAGTATAGTCACATCTTGTGTGTTGAGTTTTCTAAGATTGTGTCAGGTATGTATTTGTAGTCGTGAGTTTTCTAGGATTGTGTCTGGTATGTATTTGTAGTATGGTGTGAGGATTGTGTTTGGTATGTATTTGTAGTATAGTGTGAGTGTGTTCATTAATTTGTGTTTGTTTGCAAGCTTTTGGTGTAATATTGCTTTTGCTACTGTTTTGGTAATCTGTTTGTGCGAGCAGTTTGCAACCGGACGTAACGTGTTGAATTGTTTCAGGCGCTATGTG
The DNA here is from genome assembly GCA_000484575.1 of Olivierus martensii. Lineage (NCBI taxonomy): Eukaryota > Metazoa > Arthropoda > Arachnida > Scorpiones > Buthidae > Olivierus > Olivierus martensii. The sequence continues at coordinate 10,139 of AYEL01071240.1, forward strand.
GCATTTCCTACAAGTGTCGTTTGTTAATGTGCTGTCCTTTTAATATGTATTTTCTGTGGTTTTTAGTGTTTATTACCTGGTCTTGTTGCTAATATAAACCCTTCTGTTTCAGTAAATAGATCCCCCTGACTAATCTAATATAAACCCTTCTGTTTCAGTAAATAGATCCCCCTGACTAACCACGATCTATGAAGTGTTTTCCCCCCTGACAACCAGCTGTTTGACTGCTTTGGTGTCTATGAAGTGTTTCCTGAAGGTCATGTTGTTGTTATTATTATTATTATTATTATAAAAATCTGTTTCAATAATTAATTTTAAAATTACTTGCTAATTTGATTTTTGAAATTTAATTACTGTCAGTTTAATTAAATTGTTTATACTTTGACTTATTTGTGCATTAAATCATTGATCTCCTGCATGATAATTTTATGAATGATATTTACGCCATTGATTTATAATTATTTCGAGTAACTTTATTTATAAATTTGAGGTATTGTATTTTAATATATTTTAGTTTATTTAATCAAGAATTATTATTTTCGTATTAATTGATTCATCAGAACTTACTTCTAATCATTTATTTGTTCATTATGCCATATAATAATACTTAGTTTCGCATTATTTATTTGATTAGATATAAAACTTTAACAGATAATCTATTTTTCACCGTTACACGCTTTCTATTATAGCATATACGGTATTGGTTTATTGATGCGAATGTTAAATTATCTAGTATAATTTTATTGAGAGTATTCCCTTTTAGGAATTACAGTATGTTAGGAAGTGCCAATGAGGTCGAAAACGATCAAAATATTAAAAATATTGCATTATGCAATATTTTGAGTATCATTTTGATCGATGCGAATCTCATCGATCAAATATTTTTAGGAATTACAGTATGTTACGAAGTGCCAATGAGGTCGAAAACGATCAAAATATTAAAAAAATTGCATTATGCAATATTTTGAGTATCATTTTGATCGATGCGAATCTCATCGATCAAATAATTAAATTGATGTTGACACTGCCTATCAGAGGGGGGCAAGATGCCCTGATTTTAGGGACTTTTTACCACTGTATATTTGTCAATTTTGTTATTTTAAATGTAAATAAGCTTCTGTGAAATAAACAAAAAATATTATAATTGAATAAATATTAAATATCATTGTTTTTATTTTCTTGATCACAGTTTTATTCAAAATTTTGAAGGGCCCCGAAAAAATATTATTTGTCCCAGGTCTTTCATTTTTCTGAAAGGCACTGGATGTTGATGAGTGAATATTCGCAACGACCAAATGATACTCAAAAAATTGCATAAAATGCTATTTTTTTGAGTACCATTTGGATCAATGCGAATGTCATTGGCATTGTTCACAAATTGCTCTGTGAAATGGATTTTTATCAGTCTAAATTTCGATTTTCTGAATATTATTTGGACTGATTAAAATCAGATTTAACATGAAGTTATAATTAAATATTTAGAAATGTAATTGAAGAAATGAAAATTTCAAAAAATAAAAATAAAATAAAATCTTAAAGATTCTTGAACATTAGATTAAAATATAAATTTTTTCTAATAATAAATTAAACTTGAAAAAGTTAAACAAAGAACGACGTTTGAGAAAAGCTTAAAAAATCAAATAAACTCTATCTCTTATAAGAAAGAGAGAGAGAAAAACATATCTTAAAAATTTTAATTATCAATTATTATCAACAACATATATAAATTACTAAGTGATATTAAAATTAATATATATCAATAAAAATAGAAAATAAATTTATTTGATCAGTTTAAGAATACAGCAATTTTAAAAAATAGCATGGGCTTTTAATATAGAATTAATCATTGATTAATTAAAGCCAAGTATATAAATATTGAAATATAAATTAATTAAATAATTAACTTTTACTGGAACACTAAGTTTCCAAATTTGTTCCTTTAAAGACAAATTTTTTAAAAAATAAATTTTTCCTTTAAAGACAAATTTTTAAATTCACTATGGTTCTCAGTGTTTTACAGTGGCCAGGAAATGAATTAAAACATTTTTCTAATATATAATAATGTTAATTTATATTACTATTTACAAATCATCAATCTCACTAAAACACTATACATTACAAACTTAAAATTATGCTAATAAAAAGTGTTCCATTTGAAATTCAATGCTCCTCATAAGATGCATTTCGGCCTTATGATTTGGACCTCTTCAGTTAAATACATGAATTTTCAAATTAAAATTAACAATTCTTCAAAAAATATAAATGTTAACTTTGCCATTCCTTGTTTTTACAACACATAATATGTAAGAAAGTATTTATACACAATAATAAAAAAAAAACGTTTTTTGTAGAATACATCACTTTTACATTTCAATTTTTTTAATTTATTCAATATTGCTTCTTTTCTAGCAGACAATATCATCTTCTTAAAAATTTTTCTTGATTGAATACAACTGTTTTTTACATTCCAACAAATTTTAAAATTTATTTATTTTTCTGAGAACCAATATTAATTTCCTAAAAATGTTTATATCTTCATGTAAAGATAAAAATTTTTAGGAAAATAAGCGTTTTTTTTTTATTGTTGTGTATAAATACTTTCTTACATATTGTGTGTTGTAAAAACAAGGAATGGCAACAGTTAACATTTATATTTTTTGAAGAATAACAATTTTAATTTGAAAATTCATGCATATAACTGAGGAGGGCCAAATCATAAGGACAAAATGTAAAAAATTTGATTCATCAGAAGTTACTTCCCATCATTTATTTGTTCATTATGCCATATAATAATGCTTCTTCCTAATAACAGTGTGTCATATAATTTAATTTAAAATATAATAGTTAAGTATTTTTTTTATCTTTACATAAATAAATAGCAACAGTCAAGGTTTATATTTTTTGAAGAATTGTTAATTTTAATTTGAAAATTCATGCATATAACTGAGGAGGGCCAAATCATAAGACCGAAATGCATCTTATGAAGAGCAGTGAATTTCGAATAGAACAATTTTTATTAGCATAATTTTATATTTGTAATGTACTGTACAGTGTTTTAGTTAATGAGATTGATGATTTGTAAATAGTAAGATAAATTAACATTATTGTATATTAGAAAAATATTTTAATTCATTTCCTGGCCACTGTAAAACACTGAGAACCATAGTGAATTTAAAAAAAAAAATTGTCTTTAAAGGAACAAATTTTAGTGTTCCAGTAAAAGTTAATCATCATATATATTAATTTTTTATTATTTTATTTTTTAATAAATTTGGAAACTTAGTGTTCCAGTAAAAGTTAATCATCATATATATTAATTTTTTATTATTTTATTTTTTTTCATATTTTATACCCCTTTCCAATCAGGGAGGTTACTAAGGGGGTGGAGCCAGTTCCAACCACAGGCTGCACCCATACCCGTGGCGGGGGGCTGGATGGTGAAGGACGGGTCATGTTTTATACCCCTTTCCTATCAGGGAGATTACTAAGGGGGTGGCACCAGTTCCAACCACAGGCTGCACCCATACCCGTGGCGGGGGGCTGGATGGTGAAGGACGGGGATCACCAGGCCGGGCTTAGTACCCCGAAAAAATCCGGGACTAGACCCGGGACGCGAACCCGGATCTGTGTTACCACTCGGCCATCCGGCCGCCCATGCTGGCTGGATATCCCTTTGGCAGTCGAAACACTATACCGATTTCTATAAGTAGAGTATCATTAGAAAGATCTAATCCTCTGATTCCTGCAACAGCCAAAACTTTTTGTTGTTTTTAATAATTTAAAAATTAAGAAATAAAAATTAAATTAAAATTGTAATTACTATAGAAAGACAAAATTCGTAGGTGGTGCTGCATAACCTAGTAATGGCCGCCATCTAATGTTTTCATTGCAGAAGTTTTTGCAATAATGCTCCAAGGTTATAAGATTAAATCAAGATTTTCGCTCATTTATATGAGCGGGTAATATCTAGTATAAATTACTTCTATTTATTATTATATTATTAATTAAATAATTAGTTTAGTACATAAATTATAGTAATTATGATTTGATATAAATAATACTATAGATTCCAGAAAAAATTGGCACTAAATGATGTAAAGATAAAAAACTAATATTACAATATTTTTTTTATGAATGTTTTAAAATATTTGTACTATTGCAAACAATAAAATATTTAAAACAGATCAATTTGAAAATTGTACAGGAAACTCAATGAATACAATTTTAAACAGATGTGAGATGTGTGTGTCTGGACTGCACGGGGAATTTTGAACAACCGGTATGCCATATGATCCCCAGAATTATGTTAAGTACTCCATAAAGGTTAAGAATCACTGATGTATAGTGTCATAATAAATACTGATAGTGGAATATTCATAAATTTAGATTATTTCCAACTTCCAACCTCAATTCAAACTGAACCCTGTCATAAATTAAAGACTACTTTTATTGTGCAATTGAGAATCTACTGAAATTAAGGAATAACTTAAAATAAGCTTTAAGTAAACTGATATAAAATTAAGAATTTCTACCTGAAATACAAACATATGCCTTCCTTCAGGAACTGGACCTACATAAACAGTGTCAAGTATCTGATCATAATCTTCACTTTCTGCAGATCCAACATAAATTATTTTCCATTCCAAATCTATAAATAAAAGACAAAGCTAAATAAAATATGTAATTAATTGAAATGCATTTAAAATATTTATTATTATTTTTAGACTTACTAAATAAATTTTCAACTATGTACTATAATCAATCTGTTGAATAGTAACTAAATATTTAATAGTAACATTTGAGGATAATACTGAAAATGGATTGAAAAAATTACTAGATTAGCATAATAAACTATCCATTTTACTGACAATAAAGATGATCTATGATGATCCTGGAAATGGACTAAAAATGTTATAGAATTAATGTTATAGAGATTTTCCTGCTTAATAATAGCTATTGATTAAATAGCTATTAACAATAGTAGTAATAAAAGCTACAGAAATTTTGAATCTGATTCAGTAATTCTAAAGAATACATGTTATTACAATCTACACAAAAAATTTTAATTTAGAAATATTTTACAAATCCTGAATTAAATATTTTTTCAAATAGATATTTCATTTATTTTTTTATATTAGAGTATAAAAAAAACCTTGTATTATATTAATAAATGAATTGTTAAAACTGAACCTCTTTATATCTTCAATACATTCATTAATAAAAATTACAGAACTGGAAAGTTAAATTATTTTTTCTTTACCCAATATTTTATTAATAATCTGTTTAATAAAGACTAAATTTAATCTAAGAAATATGCTATTATATTAAATTTACAACAGCATTTCAATGATGAAGATGCACTTCTGAAACAATTACAATGGTCTCTTAATTAATGGCATTGATTGGTTCCATGAAAATCAATTCTTAATCAAATGCAGTAGATCCTCATTTACCATTATTTTATGATGATGTCACCAGCAAAAACTAAATCAATTAATTCAAAAATTAATTTTAAGGTAACAAAACAGAATAAAATCACTATTTTCTTACATTTCTCTTCAGAAAATAAATGAGTTGGTTGAATTATAGAAAATAAGATAACCATATAATTTATCAGTACTAACTCAAGTACAGGTATACCTCATATAACACAATAGATAGATTCCTGAAAAACACTGTGTTGTGTGAAACCGTATTATATGAAACCCAGAGCCAATACAAAAAGGAGAGTTAAGTTCCAAAACCAATTCACAAATAAGTTTCTTTAATTCCACATAAGAAACTTAATTTTTATTAAGAATATTAATGACGAAACATAAAGAAAGAAAACTTATATACGTAAGACCTTAAAAAAACAGTATACGCAAAACAAAAGGAAAGAAAAAGTATACAGCCTACATAACATTCATTTAATAATTATATCTTCCTTACTACTGTTTTTTTCTTTAACAATATCAACTTCACTTTCTAAACTTTTTCTGCATTTAACATTTATGTATCTTCTGCTCTCTTTACAAAATTTGTAATCTAACCTGCTAGAAAATAATCATTCCCTAACATATACTCAAAAGAAATTTATGAACAAAAAAGTTTTTTTCCTCTCTCACATTCCTCTATTGAAAAATAAAAACTTATTTTTTATCCAAGAACTAAATGTTTGGAACACAAAATACTCAATGGTCGCCAATTAACTAAATTTCAAAATTAATTCAACTAACTCAATTTCAAATCGAAATCGAAAATAGATTGCGTATTCTCTCTCTCTCATAGCAAAAAGCAAAATTGCATTTATAACTAATTTTAGCAAATCATTTCCCAATGATTGCATTTTGTGTGTGTATTGTGTGTTCCTAGTATGGATGTATAAAAATTAATGAAAATATATTATGTTGTAGGAGAGTAAACATAACTTTCTAAATGTGAAGTAAAAACTGTATTGTACAAGTACTGTGCTATATGAGGGTTTCGCAATTTTCAAATCATGTTAAAGAGAAACTGTATTGTAGGAAGCCATGTTATTGGAGGGATACTGTATACATTATTATCTATGAATAATATACTAATTAAACTATACAACATACAAGATATTTGGCTGAATTGGCTGGATGGAAATACTTTGGCTTTTCTATCAGAGGATTCAGGAGTGAATTACGAACTCACTCCTTGGAAAAGTTATATACTTTGAATATATAACTTTTACAAAAGGTAGAAGAGTATTTAACTTTTTTAAATAATAACTTCAAGGGAACTATATCCAAATAAACCTAAATTATCGAGCCAAATTTTAATCCCTTGAAACCGTAACAGAATAATTTTAATGATTTGAAATAATTTGAACTAATGTTCTAATCCTTTTACTAATTTTAATGATTTGAAGTAATTTGAACTAATGTTAGCGTCATCTCGTAATTAGAATAATTATTAAATTTCACCAAATCATAGTCACACCATTTATTAATTAATAATTGAACTACGATTTTTAACTAATTTATCTGAAGAAAAAAATGTGTAGATCTATCGGCAAAAGTCCGATGTAAGTAATCAAAAATCATTCTAAATTAATATAACTGTCCGAAGAATCAATCTGCTCGTTGGCCTCGGTGGTCTAGCGGTTATGACGTTGGGACGTTAGCCCAAAGGTCCCCGGTTCGATCCTGGGCCGAGGCAGATTTTTTCTTCGGATAAATTAGTTAAAAATCCTAGTTCAATTATTAATTAATAGATGGCGCCACTCATTGATTTGTAAAATTAATAATTATTCTAATTACGAGATGGCGCTAACATTAGTTCAAATTATTTCAAATCATTAAAATTATTTCCGTTACGGTTTCAAGGGCTAAAATTTGGCTTGATAATTTAGGTTTATTTGGGTAGAAGAGTACTTATTATATATTGGAGTTTAAATTTTGATCAGAAATATAATATCAGTTATATGCTAGTCAATGTCAAAATATGTTTTATTCATAATATGCTTGTTAAAATATAATTCATGAAAAAAATCATTAAAAATTTTCATCTAAAATACTTAAAATGTAAATATTATAAGATCCAATTATTTTTAAATTTACAAAAAGCAATTGAAAGTTTGTACTGACATCTTATTTTTTCAATTTTGTAATTACATCATATCTATCTTAATGACAAAATATATAGAATATACAAAATTTCTTTAAAAAAGACAACTTATATGCACAGTGTATTTATAAATTTCTACTTGTTTTACTGAAAATGACAAAAAAATATGATGAGAATGTAATTTTTGTTTCATAAATAAAACCAATATTAATTTTGAAAAATTATTATAAAAAGATTCTATTCTATATATCTGCTTTAGAAGTATTATATACAGTAAAACCTGTCTAAGCTGGAGACTGTAAAAGCCGGAAACTTGCTCAATATGGAAAATATTTTTATTCTCAAACAACTTCCATAGAAATATCAAAGAAAATATCTGTATAATGCAGAAACTGGCTAATGTGGAAACGGAAAGCATTTTAAAATTTCACTGAATAAAAAAACACCTGTTAAGATGGAAAAATAATAATTTTTTCCAACTTACAAAGGAGAAAGCAGCTTTGAATCTGAAACCATTGGTCAACCTGAACAAGGAATGGAAGAATTTTCTAAAGTTTCACACCTTGATGGAAATCAGACATTCAGACAGCTTGAAGACATTAATATGCAGAAAAGTAAATGCTGAAGAATATGTCATCATTGATAAATTTTGATAATGCTATGAATAAATTGGTTGTATTAGAAGAATTTTCTGAACATTTCAGTTGAATGCAAATTACTGAAAAACTTTTGCAAATATACAATGTTGAAAAGAAAGTATGTTTAAGTAAATATGCAAAACAAAAACTTCTTGACGAAATGTGGAAAAGAAACTTTTGTAATTTTTGTACTTAATACAAATACTATATATAAGAACTGAATTACAGAATATGAAGAACTGAAGAGTGAAATTTTAAAATAAAACTTGTTAGTCAGTCTTACTTGTTGCATGTTTTTCTAATACAGCATTATATGTCCAGTTTATTTGCTTTTCAAAAATACCCTATGCATTTTATTATATAGATTAATGCAGTAATTTGGTGCTATATTTTATTTATATATTACCAAAATATGTACTATTGCAATAACAATGTACTATATTGCAAATGCATTGAATGTCTTTTTTTTATGCCAGAGTGAAATCTGTAATAAGCTGGAAAAATTTTCTGGTCCCTTGAGATTCCAGCATAGATAGGTTTTACTGATATATATACAGTAAAACCTGCAGACTATCAAACGAATATCAAGATCTATGTTATGTATATTGACAAATATATATATATATATATCATTAGCCTGCAAGTAAAACTCGTTAATTTCATTTGCTTTAATTTTTTTGTCACTGTCCAATTTAATCATTTTCTCTTTCAAATGATATTGTATTTTGTGTTTAATCATTTTCTGTTATTCCAAATGAAGATTAGATATACAAAAAGACTTAAATACTATTATTACTTAAAAAAATCAATATTGAAATTGTCAAAAATCAAACTCAAATTTTTTAAGAATGGATTCAGTTAATTTTTCCAGCAAGCTCTTGAAAATCTCTATTCTCTAAATATATTATTATTTTTTAAATCAGTATAAATCAACATTATCTATCTCTAAATTTCTAAAGAAAAGCTGTTCAACTTTGATAAATAATGAATATTGCTTTTTTTTCATGAAAAATTTAAATTCTTTCAAGAACTAGATCAAAGAATATATAGTATTAATTGTTTTCTTTGATATTAATAAGATGGTTAATTTCATTTCAAATTCTATCAATTTGATAATTATTCATTTATTCACTTTAAAAATAAGAGATTACATATAATTAAATATACCATATTACTTCGAATTTAAGCTGCACTTTTTATTCAAATTTTTAAGATATAAAATTTGGGTATGACTTAAATTCAAAGCAAATATTTTTAACATGTTATTTCTCCAGATTTCCCACTTTCCAATGATTGGGTTTTTGTTTTATGCTCTAATGCTTAGTATTACAACTATTGATAACAGTTTATTCGGTGGTCCCCCGTTTGTACTTTTCTGATTTAATCCAGTTGCTGTTTGATAGCAGCTGTGTAGAATCTCATCGTATCTGGCCATATTTTAATTATAAGAAAAATTGAATTACTATAGTACTGTTTATAACTACTAATGGAAACAAATTGCCACCTTTTATAATTTTAAACAAAAAAACTGTAAACCATAAAAACGTTCAGCTTACAGAGCAGGAAATAACATACACACATTCCTTAAAATTAAAGTTTATTTTAAGGAACATGAGTGTGTTATTTCCTGCTCTGGGAGCTGAACGTTTTTATGGTTTATTAATATTGAGCAGTGTATTGTGAAGATGCCTTTACAAAAAAACTGTACCCAAGGAAAATTTTTCTAAGGGTGTTATAATTCGAGCACAAAAGAATGCATGGATGATAACAGAATTAATGAAAGATTGATTAAAACATGTTTGGAAAAGAGATCTGCCGCTAGTTTTAATAAAAACAAATGTGATAGTATATCTGAAGATTCTCAATAAATCAGGTAGCTTATTATGTATATCAGTACCTATTTAAGTAAATAAAAGTGTTTCTTATTTTTCAATACCTATTATAAAATCATTTTAATTTTTTTCCAATTTTAAAATCATACTGCAGCTTAAATTCGAAGTAATATGGTATATTACTACTGCATTCTCTAATATTAACACAGGTATGTTTTCTTTTTATTCTTATTGGAGACTAAGCTCACTTTTAAGATGGGTAAACAAATCAAAATCAATGTAAAATTATTTCTGTATTTCTCATGTGTTTAGATCTGATGCATAACAAGATTTATTCCTATGGACCTACCCAGTGCTTCCATTTCGGAACACATTTTCAAGTTATGTTTATTATTTTTTCTACAAGGAAAATAAACACTTCATACTTCAATTCTTGTTATTTATACGAGATTAGAAAACATGAATAGCATATAAACAACAAGAATTGAACAAGTTTTGTGACATCATTTCTGTCATAAAAATAATTTTTAAAATATGCTTATTTGTATTTTTAAAATCATCTATAAATTTTAACTACTTAAAAACTATATTTAAAAAATTTAGAGAATTAAGAACAGATTGTTTATTAAATTAGCAAAAATTAATTTAAATGAAACAAACAAACAGGTAAAACAGCTAATAAGTGCTCTAGTTTGTTGAATTTAAAATACCGTAGTTTGATTATAGGCAGAGTTAGTTAAATAATAATTTTAAATGAAACATAATTGTTTTACAAATGTAGCATTCATTTTCAAACATTATCATTTTTGAATGTTAAATTGCTATGATCAAAAATGAATGCTATGTTTGTAAAACAATTACATTTCACTTAAATAATCATGTCATTTTTATATTTTAGAAAATTTCAAAAATTGTAAAAGATTTTTTAAATATGCAATAATAAAGTTAACATAAAACTACATAGTTTATTTAACATGTTATAACAGTATTTTAATATATAGGTATTCACTAGTCGCTAATTTAATAAACAAACTGTTCTCGATGCTCTTAAATTTTTTAGGATAGTTTTTTAGTAATTAAAATTTATAGATAATTTTAAAATTACAAATAAGCATATTTTTAAAATAGTTTTTGACTAAACCAGAAATGACATCACAAAACTTTTGTGCGTTATATCTTTTAAACGGAGCCTCAAATCAAAAAATGCAATTAGACTTTTTTACTCAGAATCTGATCCTCTACAAGTCTGTACATTTTGGCACAACCTTTTTGAATCACTTTGTGCTTATATAAATGACATTTACTTTCACATTATAAACTTGCTATCTTCTTAATAATTTGTTTAATAATAAAACAATAAATTCAGGAAATTTCTTTGATATATACTTACAAAAAAATCATTCACATCTGAGCCTTGGGCAGCTGCCCATCTGCCAATTTGCAATCTCATTTTTTCTTATCATCCAGATTCTTCATCAATGTTAGTCATCATTACATCCACTCTCCAGCATAAACATGGTCTTCCCATTGGTCTCCCTCTCAGGATTTGATTTATGTGTCATTCCTCTATTCTCACAATATATCTAGCCCATCTCAGTCTTTTCATTCTGATAAGCTATACAATGTCTGCATTCTCATATTTCTCATGGAATTCACTATTATGATGGATTTTCCAGTGTCCTGTTTCATCATCTCTTTTTGGATTAAATACTTTTCTTAGAATACTATTTTAAAAGGATTTTCGTTTTCTATTATTTTGAATTGATAAAGTCCAGGATTCATAAATATATGTTACTACCAGGAGAATAAATATATTATATATTTTTAATTTTAGATTTCTTGATATATGTTTAGATTGGAAAATGTTTTGTAATGAATAATAGCAGATATTTCTGCTTTGTATTTTTGCATTTATTTCTACATTCAATGAATTGTGATTGTTGAGTAATGTTCCAAAATATTTAAAATCTGTTAAGATTTCATATTCTGATTGATTTATGCATAAACTTGGTGGAAGAAGTGAACTTCTGGAAAGTTTCATATATTTAATTTTATTTTTATTTAATAGTCCTAAGTCCTATTTTTTAAGCTTCATTTTCAAGCCTTTTAGTGTTTCTTCTAAGCTCATCTTTTGATTTACACCCACAAGATATATGTAATCTGCATAAACAAAAGCTTGGTGCAGGTCATTAAGTTTTCTTCCCAGTTGGGTCTCTTCCATTTTTCTTATAACTTTCTCTAAAACAATGCTGAAAAATAATAGTGATAATGTATTTTCTTGTTTTAGTTCTGAGGCATTTATAAAACCTCAGAGGTTTCACCTAGTATTTTTACTCTTAGATGTGTCAACTATACATAATTTTACTATCTTTATTAATTACTTTAAATTTCATATTTTACCATTGTGTTCCAGAGTTCTTTTCTAAAACAATCATAAGTTCTATTGAAATTCATAAATAGATATTATACTGTATACATAAAAATAAGCTCTAATTCAAAATGGAAAAATAATAATTTATTAAAGAAATATTTTTGACTTCAAAGTCAAAAATACTTTTTAATATATACTTTTATTATTACCTTTCAGCTTGTTAAAGAGAATAAAATTATCTCCACTAGTTCGTTTTTAGCGTTAGGTTTATTGAGAATAGAGTACTTTCGGCTTACTCAAGCCCTCTTCAGTATTCCAGATTATTCAACAGAACATTAATAAGAACAATCTTCATTATTTACATATCTGTTATATTCTAAATTCGAATGTTCTCTAGTTCTAGAGATTTAAAATTTAAATGATTTTTTAGAAGAGTATGATTGGCGTTCTTTTTGCTATTTAGTTAATATAGCTACTATACATTATCTCACCCTCAGCGCATTTATTACAAAATAAAATAAAGTTTTTAATATCTTAAAATATAATTTTCACTTCACGGAGTTATTTGTATATTCAGTCTTTTACAACAAAATTGCCACGCTAAGCTTAGTTTTTCTGGTTCATTGTAATTTATCATGCACTTTCCTGTTGCTTTCTTTTTGTTTTTTTTGATCATCTCTGCTATTTTTAGCTTTTCTGGGTTCTGTATCTTTCTTAGTAGTTTAGAGTCTTCCCATTTCGATGTTGCGTCGTAACTACTTAACCTTTGCGCTAGGGCTGTTGTCCTTCTTTCTTTCTCTTTGTCCATCCAGTGCTCTCGGATTCGTTTTTTGAGTGATCTAGCTGTGGATCCTATATAAATTTCTTCTCTGTTACTGTCTTTATTTTCTATTGGTATTTGGTATACCCCTGGCATGTCTAGCATTTTTCTTTTGTCTTTATCATTTCTAGTGAGATTGAAAACTGTATTATTCCTTGTGAAAACCACTTTACTACCTGCCGCTTTTTGTATTTTGTCTTTATATTTCATACTAATTTGGATTTGTCTCTATAATATATGGGGGCCCTTCTTCTCTCACTTTTTCTTTATAACTTTGTTTATTGTTGTTGTGTCTGTTTTTTCTTTCTATGTTATTCCACATTCTCATTATTATGTTCTGATTATAGCCGTGGGCTTCAGCTTGTTGCATGATCCAGTCCAATTCTTCGTTAATGCTCTCCCTTGTTGTACAGCGTGTTTTAATTCTATAAAGTAGAGCCTTGAAAGCAGCCATTTTTGTGTGCCAAGGTTCTCTCGACTCTTTATGGATGAAAAGAGCATATGTGCCCTTTCTATATACGTTTGTCTGGTAATCGCCTCTTATTATTCTTATATTTATATCCAAGTAACTAATTTCGTGCTGGTCTTCTCTCACTTTCTTAATGGTAAGCCCTAAGCTTTCTTCTTAGCTAGATCACTCAAAAAACGAATCCAAGAGCACTGGACAGACCAAGAGAAAGAAAGAAGGACAACAGCCCTAGCGCAAAGGTTAAGTAGTTACGACGCAACACCGAAATGGGAAGACTCTAAACTACTAAGATACAGAACCCAGAAAAGCTAAAAATAGCAGAGATGATCGAAAAACACAAGAAGAAAGCAACAGGAAAGTGCATGATAAATTACAATGAACCAGAAAAACTAAGCTTAGTGTGGCAATATTGTTGTAAAAGACAGAATATACAAATAATTCTGTGAAGTGAAAATTATATTTTAAAATATTAAAAACTTTATTTTATTTTGTAATAAATGTGCTGAGGGTGAGATAATGTATAGTAGCTATACGAACTAAATAGCAAAAAGAACGCCAATCATACTCTTCTAAAAAATCATTTAAATTTTAAATCTCTAGAACTAGAGAACATTCAAATTTAGAATATAACAGATATGTAAATAATGAAGATTGTTCTTATTAATGTTCTGTTGAATAATCTGGAATACTGAAGAGTACTCTATTCTCAATAAACTTAACGTTAAATAAGAACTAGTGGAGATAATTTTATCCTGCTTAACGAGCTGAAAGGTAATAATAGATTAAGAAAAAGCAGTGTAATAAAATGACCAAAGCTAATATATACTTTTTTAATAAAAGAAATACTTTTGACTTCATAAAGTCATCATCAGCTTTTTAAAATCTTGGTTTTAAAAAAGCTGATGATGACTTTATGAAGTCAAAAGTATTTCTTTAATTAAAAAAGTATATATTAGCTTTGGTCATTTTATTACACTGCTTTTTCTTAATCTATTATTACCTTTCAGCTCGTTAAGCAGGATAAAATTATCTCCACTAGTTTAGTCCTTCTATAAGTGGAAGATTATATATGCATTATAGATATTATACTGCTTATTACCTATATTTTATTTTTTGTAATATTAAAATATTATAGAAAATCAGTTACAATTCAATAAAAATCACTATAGAATTAATTCTCAATTTAAGAGTTCTTTTTTAAGTAGGAAGTGTTGACAAAATTGATAATATGAACATTAATTGAAATACTTAAATGCTAAATTTTCATAAATTGGCATTACAAATCATGTACATAGCTATATATAATATAATATATTGGGTTTGTAATAAACATGCTGTCATCTGCTATGAAATGAGAAAAATCAAGATGACAGATCAGAAAGCAATAATTGTATATTCTCAGGCCACTACAGTTTCATCAGATGTGCAAATATAAATTTCATTCTCACATTGTGGCTAAGGCAATAGAGTTCATCTGTATAAAATTTCATCTATTCATCTGTCAATGATAATGAATAAAACTTTTAATATTTATATGGCATAAATAATTTTATTATTATAATAATTTGTTTGATATAAAAGGCTGTGTTTTAACTTTTTTTTACATAAATAAATCATTATTTAATCCTAGACCATTGCTTTGTTGATTTTTATTTAGCATCGTTATAGTCAAATTTTATTGTTGAGAACATAATTTGTTTTTGGTATCATACTTATGAGAAATAAACATCCACTTTAAGAATTCTTACTTACTTGTTAGATTAAGAAGTTACTTAGTTTAAATAGCGTTAAGAGTACTCTCTAGAACAAATTAATTTATAAAGTTAGGAACTACTTTCTATCACCAATTTATTGATATAAATAAGTTCAGGATGATAATGTTTTTATGATTGTTTTGTTTAGTTTCTTCAGTGATTGTCATATATATTTTCATATTAAATTTACTGCTATAAACTACTCACTTAAGACAGAAAATTAATCATATATAGCATCATTAAAAAAATCTTTGCAACCAGACTATAATAAAAAACTTGTTATTTAAAGGTATAAACAATAATGCACATTATGCAATCTCTAATATATGAATATGAATAAATTTTTTTATTTTTCATATACAAATCCACTCTACAACAATATTGTCATGAAAGATAAAGCCCAACCAATTTAATTCTTTAAATAAGTTAATTATTTTATTAGTTTTTAATAAAAAATTTTTCATAATAAAATCCATAATTAGTGTGTTTTACACAGATATTTGTTTTTAATTTTCTAAAAATTTATTTTTGCAAACATCAGAATCAAACTTTTATAAATTATGCATACATTTAAAAAATATTTGAAAAAATTTAAAAGTCACATGTTTGTTATTGCATTAATCTTAAATTTAAAAAATACACTTTACAAAATAGTGCTGGCACAGCTGAGAACTCAAAATTTATTTTCAAAAAACATTCTAAATAAGTTAAAACTATCATATATTCTTTTTTCTTTATTCCAGCACTTAGGTAGGATATAAATATCTTTATTACAGTTATTGTGCAATTACTGAAATGGGCAAAATTTTTCGGCCTATCCGACCCTCTTCAGCTGTATCTATACTATATACATATATTATGTACATAGTATAGACACAGCTGAAGAGGGTCGGATAGGCTGAAAATGTTTCTGTAATTGCACAACTGTAATAAAGATATTTATATCCTACCTAAGTGCTGGAATAAAGAAAAAAGAATTCATCATTTAAAGGTAACATAATTTTTGAACAATAATAACCAGTGCTCGAAATAATTTCAAAAATCCAGTGGCCAGAAAAAAATTTCTGATCACCAACCCCCTTCCCAAAAAGAAGAAAAACACTTGCATAACTTCACCAGCAAATACGTTTTCACAACATGATCAGGAAGTAGCACATGGTATGTGAATTGTAATTTTCATAACGACATGTCAAAAGTATCATGTCACATACACATTCAAACATTAATTTCAGGCAGTGAAATAAATACCCGTCATTTCAATAAACAGCTACTCGGACATTCTAGTATTTCCTAGGCCAAACTCGAAATTCCGAACATTTCTTATTCAACGTCCAGAATTTCTAATTTTTCCTAGTCAAAACCCGAAGCGGTAAAGAATTAAAACTAAAGTCTTCATTTCTCATGCATTCTCGCTAAGAGTCGATATTTGCCAGCAGAAATTTCTTTCTTTAGAGAATATCCACAAGGATAAATGAGGAAGATGCAATCTGCACAAGTAGAATGTACACAGGGCTAAATCCGCTTTAATACATGAAGCATTGTGTATCTAAATTATATTTGTGCAAAAAGAATAGCATTTTGTGTAATTCTAAATGCCACAAAAGCTATCTTGCAAAAATAAATCAGAGGTACCTAGTTCTGTTTTTCAACTTTAAAAATTTTTTACTTCATATTTTATATTGAACTTTGACAAATAAACATATTAAAACATTTGTCCGTAAAAAATAAAAAATTGGTAATTTCAGTTCTTTAAAGTCAACCATGTAATAATGAATGAGAGTTAGCTCTGTTTTCTATTTGTCTTATTTCATTTTCTCTACAGAAAATAACAATGAAATTATTATTTTCTATCAAGTAATAAAAATATGTATTATGTTCATTATAATAATTTTATCAATTAATCAACAATTTTTGTATTCATAGTATTACCATAAATACAAAAATAAAAAACATAACTAGGTACTTCTTATTTATTTTTGCAAGGTAGCCTTTTCTGGCATTTAGAATTATATAAAATGTTATTCTTTTTGTACAAACATAATTTACATATACAATTCTTCGTGCATTTAAAGCAGATTTAGCCAGATTGCAGATTTCCTCAATGAAATTTGCTTATCCTTGCAGATATTCTCTAAAAGAAAGAAATTTCTGCTGGCATATATAGAACTCTGAGTGGGAATACATGAGAAATGAAGACTTTGGTTTTAGTTGTTTGCCACTTCAGGTTTTGATTAGGAAAATCTAGAAATTCCGGACTTTGAATAAGAAATGTTCGGCATTTCGAATTCGGCCTAGGAAATACAGAGAATGTCCGAAAAGCGTTAGGACTTTCTCATTTTGACTAGGAAATTAAGTTAGAGATTGAGAAATTCTATTTTTGATGATCTAAATGAAAGATATTATTTTAATAATGAAACATATTTTAAAGATTTTAATAATAATAGATTATTATTTTATTAGAGTTCTGTCATATAAGTCAATCTTTTCATTGTTTTTATAATCCATATTTCTGCTTATAGATAAAAAAAATAATAAAAATAATATAATAATGAAATTAACACAGCAAGAAAATTCTTATACTCTGTATAATAGAATTAAGAATTTTCTCACTGTAAATTTCATTTAAAGTTTTCATTTTGATATTAAATAATAAAAGAGAACTTGGTAGTAGGGCTGAAAGTGCTGTCATTATTTATTTTTGTTTAATATTTTAAACTTACTTGGATTTCAGAACCTGCTTTTGTACTGTTGATAATTTTCTTATAATGCAGGTTAAAATATTAGTTCAGAGTCAATACAGCACTATCAGCAAGTATTAAAGCGTTTTATTACTGCAAAACGTTTTCGGACCCGTCACCAGTCCCTCATCAGTACAACATTTCTTTTAGATAACAGTCTAACATAACTTTACAATAGAACATATTTAAAAGTTTCTGTTACAAAGTATTCTTCTAAATTCGAACATAAATTAGTTAACATTCTATTACAATTCAAAAATGTTCATACAAGATTAAGAAAAATCACAAAAAATTTCAACAGAGTATTAAAAATATAGGAATATATATATTATAATAATACAAACATTAAAAATATAAACAGATAAAGGGTGTATATACTGCCTAGTACATAAGAGCAGAGAGTTGGAGCACAATGGCAAAGGGTAGCCAAGGGTATATATAACCCAGTCATCAACCAACATGCCAGGGCTATGCAGTCAAGCGTTTAAGTTCATATAGAATTAATCGCGCACCATCTCCACGAGGCAGGCAATCTAACAGGAGTAGTGTCATT
>AYEL01071241.1:0-12620 GCA_000484575.1 Olivierus martensii
TTATAGATAATCAGTTATTTTAAACGTATCTTATCATTCCGAATCGAATGCAATCAGTTTAAATTAGCTACTACTAATCTTTAGGAAGTTAGACAATTTTTTTTGCTTACGATGATATATCCGTTCTGAAGTTTAGTAGAATTCTCAAATATTTAAATGTTTTATTGTTTTGTATGTAAGACATCCTATTAATTATATTACATTCGTTCATTTTTCCACACTGAATAATAATAAAGCAAATATAGAACTTGGATCATCATCTTTGTAGGTCAATTGAAAGGTTAAATACGAACAGTATATATCCTTTGTTAAACTTCAAGTAAAAATGTGTATAGAAAGCCAATTTGTTAAAAGTAAAATCCAAGTGGATTTTACTTTTCCTAATAAGATATTCTGGATTTAAACTATTTCAACTTTATTTTAATCAAATAACTGAATGCAGTACCATAAGTAAAAGCAGTTTTCTTTCAAACAAATCTCAAGTCCACACAACACCTGTTTATTTTTCACATTTCATTGGTTCACAGGCTTTACGTCATGAATTGTCCTAATTAATGTATTGTATAGTTAACATCTACGATTTTTTTTTATCTGTCCAAAGTTTTCTGATGATATGCTTGAGTTTTAATCAATGATATATATCAATGGTTTTAACAAGAAAGTCTGCAAGGCCTCTGCAAGTCTCCTGATGATGTCAGAACTGGTTGAGCTATATCAGAGGTCGGCAACACGGTGCCCGCGAAGCAATTTTTAAGTGACCACCATTCAAATATCTGAAAGTTAAATTTTAGCTATTTGAACAACAAACACTCGTAGTTGTAATGAATAATTTTAGTAAAACTTCTTAACAATTGCGCACTTTGATTTTATCTTCGTCATTTCAACAATTGTACGAACTGTACAATTAAATTTTTGATGAAAAAATTAAATCTTGACGACATCTATATAACACTAGATGAATTAATTTTTGAGACTTCTGATGCCGCATATAGCAAACTATTTTCTGTCCTCACTATTCTCATATACAACATCCAGCTATTCCGTACTATGGTGCCCGCCAAACTCCCGCATTTTTGAAATATGCCGTCTTATTGAAAAAGGTTGCCGACCCCTGAGCTATTTGACTGATCAATCACCAAATGAGGCAACCTTTATTTTCACCATCAGATATTACCATTTACCTAAAACAAATGGTTTAGCCCTCTCAAAGTAGCTCCCTCTTTCATGAACTAGAAACATTGCAGAATTTTCTCGTCAGAGCCAGATGAGAAAATTCTGACAAACTAGAGGAAAAAAAATCAGAAAACTAAAATACAGAAAAAAAAATCACGAAAATAAATTGTGGGAAGCATTAACCAAACATTTGTAAAATTATCTCATCAGACTATAGTCTGTCTCAAAATAACCTGACAGCCGAACACCTAAGGAAATACTGTATTCACACGCGATTTGTAAATAACAATAATATTTCGTTAAATTTTGCCATGTGATTTTAAAATATATATTTTTAAATCATCTCAATAATTTAATATTTCGATATTTTATTTCCCAAAACAACAAATTATGATAGTATATCAATTTTACTAATAAGGACTATTTCCTTTGTGTAGAAATATCCACAACAATGGTAGTGATTTCCTGTCAGGTTATCTTGAAATAGACTATAGCTAGCTGCAATTTCTTAGTCGCCAATGGCGAGCTGGTGACCGTTATTTCGAGCCCTGTTAATAACTATCATATATTACAATAAAATAATCTAAACTATAATGTTTTTGGAATATTAAAACATGTTTAAAATATTGTCAAATTTATGAGATTCAATAATTAATCAAATTTTTACATTGAAATTACTATAGTGTTTCTGGAAAAGTTTTGAACATACATTTTTGCAAAAGACTGTAATTATATTTAAAATTACAGTTTTTTGAAAGCACTTTTTCGCTGAAATTAATTAAATATAATTCAAATAAACAATAATTAAACAGTCTGTTTATTATTTATTATCTTAAGATATGATACAGCTAAAATATTAATATATACAATTGAAATAAATATTAGAAAATACTTGCCAAAAATTTTTTATTTTTATTTCAGTGTAGAGCAGTGTTTCACAAACTATGTTCCGCGGAATACTGGTGTTCCGCAGAAGATCTATGTGTTCCATAGAAAATTATGAAAATTAATATAAGTCTCATATGATTTAATTAATATACTGTGCCAAGTTGAAACTGGAGTCACTAGTTTATTTTACATAATTGCAATTTGATAAAAAATGTTTGTTTTGCCTAAATTATTTATTTATTAATATCTACCAATACTATAAAACAACCAAAGTGTTCCATAAAAATTTCAGGATCTGTGAAATGTTCTGTCATAGAAAAAGTTTGGGAAACGCTGTGTAGAGAATAAGATCATACATTATCATAGTAAATTTGCTATTTATCATTCACTAATATATATGTAATATCAACAAAGTATTAAAATAACTCATTCTGAAGAATATAAGTTCAAAAATTAAAAACAAGCATAATAATGTAAAATATAAGTATTAAAAAACAATTAAATTTTAATTAATGATATTTCTGATAAATATAAAACAATCAATGAAATGTATTTGTGTATGTACTGTATAGTATTAAAACAGTATTATTTACAAGTATCTCTAACTTTTTGATTTAATGAAGAGCATAAACTGAATCCTCTAATAAAAGTAGAAATAAATTGAATATGTCAAATGATATGAGTATCCATAATATACTTACTGCATTTTTTAATGGTTTTGAAACTAAAATTAATTAACTTCATAAAATAATGACTACATATTATTCTAGATAAAAAATATGTTAGAAATTTATACATCTGTATATAAATTTGAATTATGATGATATTTTGTTGTTCTATTGGAATATACTAAATATAACTAATGTAATTGTTTAAATAAATAATTTTGTAATTACTATAATAAAATCTAAAATTAATGAATCTCAAACAAATAGAATTAAAAATATCAATACTAACATCCAGAAAACTGAATTTATTTTTGCCAATAATTTAGCAGAATGAATATTTTTGAGAATTTTTAAATAGTAATTAAAATTGCAGCAAATGGCATGTTTATTGCCCATATTATATTTAAATATGAAGATCATTTGGTACTTAATGGCTCTAAAATTCAAAATCCAATGGCAAGAAATAAGATAAATAGCTGATAATTATCATAAGCTATTGTATTATAATATCTATAATTTTATCTATATTAATACTTTAATATCAATAGATAAAATGACAGTGGTTTTTAGGTATTCAAGAATTAAAAATTTTTATATTAGAATTAATAGGAAATGAATTTCTAATTTACAAATTTTCATTTAACCAAACAATTTTTAATATCCTATAACATTCCTAAACAAAGGGATACCTATATTCAAATACTGCATATATATATTGCAATATGAAAAGAGAAATGAAACAGAATGCAATATACAAAATAAAATTTTAATTAAGTAAAAATATACAGAATAAAAGTTTGGTTAAATAAAACTAAATGTCAATCATTTTTCATTATTTCTTTCATTGGCATTTTCATTGTTCCCAATTTTCTATAATTTTCAATATGGAAGCTATTGTGATTAATCTATCTATATACTTATAAAACACAGATTATGTATGTATATATGTTACTTTTTTATTTAAAATCTAAAAAAGATATTTAGGAATGTGATACAGAAGTTTGTTTAGTATCAGTATGGGAATGTCCCTACATTGCCCTTTTTTAGGGCCCTAGGGGGCCCAATTTTTATTTATTTTATGACAATAAATATCAATAGATGGTGCTAAGTATCAAAGTAAGGGGCAACAGATAACTTACTTGCATTACTATTGTTGGATTTTTACAGAATTATTTAGCCAATATATTGATAATTATTATTGATTATGATACAGGATACTGTTCAGTATCAATTTGTGTTCAATCAGTATCTTTATATCATACCTTTTCACTGGATGTTTTATTCTCCTTCAAAATTTTTTGTAGTGCTATGCATGATTATTATAATGTTTTACTCCTAGCTGATTGGAGAAACAATTTGGATTGGCCAGACCTATTTTATAACAAATGTTACATGTTATATTAGTCTTTATTTCTCTAACAAATACGCATAAATATTTTATATTTTATTTAATAACTAAACATTGTTAATCATAATTTACAGTCGACCGGATTGGCAGCATGGAAACACTTCGGCTTTCCACTTTGGAGGACCCGGGTTCAAGTCTCAGGTCCCACCCCTTGAAAATATTTATCATGGGGTCCAGGCCCGGCCCATCGATCCCCATCCTCCACAATCCAGCTGACCCCTCCGCAGGGGTGGGCAGCCTGTGGAAGGGCTTGTTTTGCCCCGTCACTTAGTATTCTCCCTGAAAGGAAAGTGGCGTCATCTGTTAACAAAAAAAAAAAAAAATCATAATTTACAGAATTCTTCCCCTTAGATCATTTAACGTCTCAAATCTATACTCTACTCCTAAAGTGTGACATAATTTATGGATTCTCTCTAGCTAATAACAAATAATCTTAAACTAGCACATAGAGAAATAATACACATAGCATATAGAAAATTTTCCATTTTATTGTCAAATCTATTCTTATGCCACATCATGGTCATGATATAATTATGTATTTCAACCGAGCATTATAATAATATAAATTATATGTAAAATTTTACATATTGTCCACACATTAACATAAAAAAATCAGAGTCCAGCATTTCCTGAATGGCCAAGCCCGTTTTTAACATGGGCAAAATAATTAAATTCTTGGGTAAATTAAATAAAGAGCCAAGCACGTGAAACAAGTGCTGGTTTTTTGCATGTGTGCATGGCGTTTTGTACTATGCCAATAGTCTCAAAGTCAAATTGAGAGCGGGCGAATGCACAGTTCGAAAGGAAATGAAGGCCGAATATTTTTAAACAAAAATACAGTGAAAGGAAAATACTTTACTGATACAATAGCTACTGATAGCATAGTATAGGTTGATTACAGTATACTTTAAAACTTTAAATTATTATTTTATTAACATTAAATTGTAATAATTTTCTGACTAATATGAATTTAAACAAACAGCTAAAATATCTTGGGGGCCATACAAAATTGCTTAGCGGGAAGGATGCGGGCTGCGAGTTTGAGATCACTGTACTATGTAACAAAGGACCAAGCACATACTTCACTTTTTATTGCAAAGCGGATGCTTAATATGTGTGTTTGTTTTTGTATAATAAAAGATATTTCTATATATTTAATACAAGTGTTTTCATAGATGAACAAATTTTGAATATTTAATTATTTAATTTTTAAAGGAAATATAAACAAACAATAACAAGAGAAAAATGATATTGAATTTGGAGCATTGTTTATTATATGATTATATATATGATATATTGCATGTTAATGATTATTTTTCAATAATTATTTTTAATATGTGATTTATAAACAAAACTCGGCAACGCTGGGTATTACAGCTAGTTTATTTAAAAAACAGATTGAAATTAAATATGCAGGATATATAAATATATATTTTTCATGATAAATGTTTCAGTTTAACCATAATCATTCCTAGATCAAACATAATTACAAAATAGTTATATTATTAAAATTTCGGATAAAGCTTAACACTTAAACAGTTTTAAGAAGAGACTTTAATAAATAAAATAATATATAAATACAGGTTGTTCAATTTAAGATCATTTGACTTATGATATTCCAATCTTACAATGTCTCTTACAATATTTCAAACTTTGTTATTTTCATAGCATATTGGCTAGAAATACTCTCTTGTTTTATTAAAAATGTAGTAAAGCAATTGCTTACTAACTTGGGGACTCAGGTTCAATTCTGGATGATTTTACACTTTGGAATTGGGTTCAATTTTGGATTTTTTTGTAATCTTGAGGAGCTGAGATCATATCTATACAATTTTACCATCTTAAAGGTTGAGTATTCTAACATCTATTGTTACTACTAAAATTATTAGTATTATGGATCAGTTTTAACTAACAATGGAGTTATCAAAACAATCTCAGCATAAGTCGGATTGTTTTATTTTATGATATCAAGCATCATCACTTTTATATTAAAAAACTTTCATATATTCTTTCCTTTAATTCTTTACAAATAATAAAAGTGCTGAAAATAATGTAATATTCAAGCACATTATATAGTTGGTTGCTAAAAATTCTTTATTTGGAGTACTTTCAATTATAAATACGGTACTATATATCCTTTAATTTATAGGATAGTCCCTTAGTTCACTGCTCTGTCCTTTAAGATTTATTTATACATTCTAGAATTGCTATTTTGTCCTTTATTTTGTGAAATGAAATACTAAATTGAATACTGGCGACAAAACGACAAGTCCTGCCAACATAGATGGGTTTGAATTTTTAAATATTTCACAGACAATTGCATATTGTTTAAAAGCATTTTAAAAATTGTCGAATTTTGTTTCTGTCTCCCAGATCTAATAATCCTCACTGAATGGGTATTTTCATTAGTGAATAATATGTGGACCACTGAGAAAACCCAATTAAAAGTCAAAATACTGAAAGCATATATTTATACCAAATGCAACTTTGACATGGCATGTATAGTGCTTTATGAATTTTTAAAAAATTCATTCTTGTGAAAAATATCAAAATTAACATTTTTAAAGTAATAATATGATTGTTTAAATGTTGTGTAGTTTATTATTGATATTGATTATTATATTTTATAATAAATGTTATAAAGATTTATTCTATTTTAGTGAAATAAATAAATACAACGAGCTTTTTCTTATTATGAAATAATTTCTGATTTGTACTTTATTTTCTCCAAAAAATATGATCACTGTAATTATAAATCATCTTTAACAAAAAATATTATTGTTATTATTGTTTAATAACATTATTAAATTATTATTATTAAAAAACTGCTTCAACTTCGTTTTATTATTAGTAAAGAATTCAGGGACTTAGTTTTATTGTCATTGAATAAAGAATATACTTTAGTAATAATGAAAGT
This sequence comes from Olivierus martensii, assembly GCA_000484575.1. Taxonomy (NCBI): domain Eukaryota; kingdom Metazoa; phylum Arthropoda; class Arachnida; order Scorpiones; family Buthidae; genus Olivierus; species Olivierus martensii. Next base: position 7,055 of record AYEL01071241.1, read on the forward strand.
ATGAATGTTTTTGTTTAGTTACATTATACACTATGATAATAAATAGAATATTTTGAGAATATCAAAAACATTTTTAAAATTCTTTCTAAAAATTCTAATTTTTTTATTAATGAAAAATTGATGATTTAATAATAAACAATTTAAATTAGAATTTTAGATGAAATAAATATATAGTAGAATCCCAATTAACAGAGCTTTCTTATTATGAATTGTTGAAAAATTGTATATACTTTATCATCAAAAACAAGAGTACATATAAAAAAAAGTCTATTATAAAACAATAAACATAAGCACTATACACAGTAGAGAATAATCTCAACAAATATCATTTATTTCAGAACTAACGTTTTCGGCATCTTCTGTCATCTTCAGGTTCTTATTCAAAACAATTTCGAATGTTAATCGGTCTTTACAAAAGATTTCAGAGTTCCAGAAAATTTAAATGTAAAAATAAGAGTTTGAGCAGTTAGTTTGAGTATGAAAGTCTATTATGCTTGGCATTCAAAAAAATATATAGCATTCAACTAATCAATTTTTGTAATAAAACAAATTATAAATAAAATTTAAAAGGTTTTATTGTATAATTTAAAAGTCAATATGTTCAATAAATTAGGTCTAACTTAGCCAAAGAAGAGTGGCAGATAAATGGATTAGCATGATATGTTGAAAAATGTTAATGTTTTTAAATCCAGTTTATTTAATAATAATTTATCAAATCTTCTGCATTATCTGCACTTCTCTCAATCCATATTATAACTGATAATTGAGATTCTACTATATTAATAGATTTTTTACATATTCTATGATTTATTGAAAGTAATAATGAAAATGTGACTGAATTTTACAAGAGTGGCCATATAACCATCACTTTCCCTTTAAAATAATGGAATTACTGATCTTTTATTCTTGTTTTGGATTTTCCTTCAACAGCAAAATCCATAAATTCTATAGATTAACCAATAAATTGTTGCTTTAGCAGAGTTAAAGATTTATCACCACTATCATGTGATTAAAAATGCTATTCTTAGGTTTCTAATTAACTATTGAAAAAAACTAAAGCACTTTTTAGCATAGAGATATGGTAAAAAGTGCTTTAGTTTTTTTCAATAGTTGATTAAAATGCAGTCAGTAGTTCTGTTCTATTAGAGATAAAATTCTACTAAAAAAGTAAATTTATGTTTCATGTTATAAAGATTGTAAGTGAAGATCCTAACAAATGTTGAAAATAATTTTACTAATGATGTTAAGCAAAAAAGAAAAAATAAATTAAAAATGAGCCTAAATTATATTAATTAGAATTTAAATTTATTTTCATATTCTTCTTAAAAAAATTTTAAGTGATTCTTTTAACTTAAACCATTACAACTAAATACAAATATTTCCAGTTTTCAGCATGTCACTTAATAGTTAATGTTTAACTCTAAATAAATTACTTTTATTTAAAAGCATTATGAAATTTAATAATTGAAAATTTTAATTTAATAACAGTCAATACAATAACAATGTTAAGTGATGTAAGCAAAATTGTAACCTAGTTCCTAAATATGTAATTCTGTTTTTACAGATGACTTATAAAATATAAGTTTTTAGAAAAACAAATCAAGAGTAAAAAATAAAGTGTTACTTATGTGTTTTTAAAAAATTTTCTTATAAAAATCTATGAAAAGATTTTCAGAAAAAGAATATCTAAAAATAATTTCAAACAGAACTCATATACAATGTATAATGATATTTATGTAAATAATTTTTAAAAATATATTAAATTTTATTATAGCTTATAAATTTATAATATAAATCAAACTTATTAAGAAACTAACATTCAACTAACTACAATAGTGCACTAAAATTAAACAACAAAACATTTAACTTTTCATTAGTCATAGAAAGTAATTTTAAAAATCGCCCACCTTCTTTTAAATCTTCAATACATTCAAAAGTGATTTCAAATTGAAAAGGATTAAAGAAAGGCGAGGGATTATCCAGAACGACGACATTGCATACGTGAACTTTAGCCATTTTACACAGGAAAATTAAAATTACACTGGCAAATTTCTTCACAGTCCTAATGAACTCAGAGAGTGAATAGTTAGTTAATTAATTAATAAATAATGAGTTTTTAGCATTCAGTATATTCTTTAATTAAAAGATCACTGACCAACTTTAAAGATATTCACTCTAGGCAAGAGAAGAAAACAATACAAAAACTTCGCATTCCGTTTGCCTGTCTGATTTCAATTCTTTTCTTTATTATAATATAAATTGAAATTGTAAAAAATCAGCTTGAAAATAAACTTCGAACTAGGCTTTATATGATGAAGTATAGCTCATTTGCTAAGGAGAAAAAAAGAAAATTTTGGCGCGAAATTTTTCTTGTTTTGCAAACTTCATTCTACGATTAAATGTTGCCAGTTGAAAACACAAAATTTAAAAGATAAGTAAACATTGAATTAACTTATTATTAAAGTAAATAAACATTAAATTAATGAAAATGAGAACATTTAATTTAATAATTATTAAAAATCTCTGAAAAATCTTCATCCTAAAATTTTTAATTTATTATTTTGAAATATAATTTATCTAAGCTTTGATTTTATGCTTTTAAATTAATTTTATGCTTTCTTGAAATATCGTAAGATATTTTTTCTTTTTTGTTTTACGCTACTTTTCAACTGAAGATTACTAAGCGGCGGGCATTCCAGTGCCCATCACGGATCATTCACATTCTTGGTGGAGTCAACAGACAGATGGAAGATTGGATTTAGCGATCCCGTTCCAGACTATTGGTGAAAAAATTCGGAGGAGTGGAAACAGGAATTGAAAACCTGCCTACAGATTAAAATTAAAGTATACTACCACTGCGGCCATCTGATCAACCCATTATTGGTGTTTTTTCCTATAAAATTTAACTTCACTTTCCAGCCGGTGGATACTAAGCGACGGGATATTTCAGTGTCCACTATTGGTCACTGGACCTTGTCGAATTGGTTCAGCTGTCAAGTGGAAAATGGGTTCAACGAGCAGGAACTGGATTCTTCCTGAGTTGGGCGGATGATAGTATGGTAAAGCATTCGCTTATCACCATGGAGAACCAGGTTCAAATCCGAGTCCCATGCCTGCAGTATTTTTAGAGGGATCCAGGCCCGGCCATTGAATTCCATCCTTCAATCTTCCGGTTGATCCAACCATGGGAATTGGCCAATCTGTGATGGGCTCTAAAGATGGCCGCCGTCAATACAAAATGTCTCCAAGTGTGATGTGGCGGCTTAATTAATATAATTTAACTGGACCCCTGTTTACAGTATGCAATATAAACCAGTTTGTAAGCGGTCGGATGGCCGAATGGTAACGCGTTGGTGTGCCACGCAGGACGACTCGGAATCGTGTCCCGGGTCCGGCATCTCCTGAAATATTTTTTGGGATTCTAGGCCCTGCCCGGCGATCTCCGTCCTTCAACATCCGACTCCCTCCATGTGTGTGGGTGCAGCCTATGGTTGGAACTTGCACCCTTAGTAATCTCCCTGATTGTAAAGGGGGCGTAAAAATGCAAAAAAAAGTTTTTAAATAATCACGTTCAAAATTTAACGAGTTCGAGAGAGGGGCTCGTTCATATTACAATATTGTTTCACCAGTTTACACTATTACATAGTGGCCTCTGGTATTGAATAATATACTGGGTGATTATAACTAAAGTTACCCTGTGTAGAGCATCACCCGTATTACCCTTTTTCTCGGAAACACGATGAAATAGGAAATAGAGACGAAAATTTTGATGACCGAAGTATATCTGGAAAATTGAATGGTTACGATAAAAATTTTGTGGATCCACTAGGAGTAAAGGCACAAAGGTTAACTTTGAAATCACCATCGGCTGGATGGCCGCATGATAAAGCTGTGACTTACACCTGGAGGCTGGATTTAAATCCGAGTCCCACACCTTCAGTTTTTCAGGAGGGTCCGGGCCCGGCCCATTGAACCCCATCCTTCAACAATCAGGTTGACCCCATCAGGAGGCCCACAAAATTTTTATCGCGACTATCCGATTCTCCGGATATACTTTGGTCATCAAAATTTTTCTCCCTACTTCCTATCTCATTGCGTTTCCGAGAAAAAGATGGTGCGGGTGGTAAAATACATTCTGTATGGTACAGAGATTTAAAATTTTAATACTAATACATAGATAAATATCTTTATATGGACTTGTATTTAAGTTAAATTTGAGCAGTTTATAATATATGCCGATATACCAAGTGGCCATAAAATAACGTGAGGTGTTCAGAGCTCTCTAGCGCGTCATATATTGGTCGAAACGTAACAAAATTTGAAGGACGTACACGATGGAACATGCGGTTTCGATTTCGAAAGAAAACAAATTTAGCACCAAAAGTCGCCAATTGTGGCGCTGTAGAAGTGTAGAATGTGTAATTATAGAATGTGTAATAGCCAAATAAGACAGTACACATCAAGTTTTTGAACAATACATGCCAACATTTTTTATTTATTAATTACCTATGAGGTTCAATATTACCACCATCGCATGTTCCAAGAACTACATGCGGTGCACGACATCATCTACGGCGGCGCGCAACATATCGGCGAGGAAGATGCCGTGCGCCAAATGCAGTTCTTGGAACATCTGAATGATGGTCAACCTTATTTTATGGCCACCCGGTATATATGATATTTGATTATTTTATGTTTCTTATTAAATGTATATTTTCATACAAATTATTTATTTTCAAAATACAGACTATAAAACATATTATTCAATTATTTTACTCTAACATATAAAAGCCTAAAGAAAAAATGGTTCTTACTTTGACTGATAATCTGTTTAATCTAAAATGTAGTTTAAAATCCATATCTAAATATAAATTTATTATGCTCATATAATTATTGATTTTAAATTTAGTCTTCCGTTCATTTTCATTAAATGCTACAGTTAATGCAAGATTGTTTATTCAATTTTTTGGACTTGAAAAATAATGTGATATATCCTAAGGTAGCCATTCTCGTGGGTTGTGATAAGTTAATGCAAAGTAAGTTTACCGTACAGTGATGACGTCATTAGTTATAGCATGGTCTATAAATATACCGGGTGTTTTTCTTGAAACCGAACACACTGATTTTTGGCATGGAGCCAATTCTGATGCATTTATCACGTCAGGAATCGCTCGCTACGAAAATTTATTTTATATTTTTAATTCTAACGGCCATGCGTTTGAACGTATTGGCCGTTTTCAACGGATTCAAATCGGTGAAGGTTTTCAGCGGTTACGCCCGTGCGAAGAGTCGGACGACCCTAAGACCGGGAGATGGTCACAAGCGGTCGACGGATCAGCGGTTAAGAGGATAAGTTCCGTTCCGTCGATTACCGGTGCACTCAAGGGTATTTATTCTTTAAGTTCTTTTAGTTTCTTAACTGTAATTAAAGTTGTTTTATAATTTTTTGGTGTATCTTTATTTACAGACTACTGTACACTGAAATGTGACTTTATTGCACGTGACATAATCATACAACTTTACAGCAGATGTTCCAAGTGCCGTCCCGTTTCTGCTGAACAATACC
>AYEL01071243.1:0-42441 GCA_000484575.1 Olivierus martensii
ACTGTTATCTAAAAGAAATGTTGTACTGATGAGGGACCGGTGACGGGTCCGAAAACGTTTTGCAGTAATAAAACGCTTTAATACTTGCTGATAGTGCTGTATTGACTCTGAACTAGTATCTTAAGTGGTATATTATAAGCAAGTGGTTTTTTCTTCTATAAGTGCAGGTTAAAATCAAAGAAATTATTCCCAGCAAAGATGATATCTTATAGTAAACTTTAAATTTTTATTCCTCAGTTTAAGAATAGAACTATGTTTCCTGGAACTTTGTAATTAACCACAGAAGCCACCTCAGTGGAACAATTTCCAGTTTTCTCTAAGCTAACATATCTGGCTATTCATAGTATGCATTTTCTGTTTGGTAGTGATTATTTATATAGCTTCATGGCATGTTCATGGGATTGCCACTAGTGTAAATTATCCTCCATAATTTATGATAAATGACATTTGATTAACTTGAGCCATCATTATCATCATAATCTACATTTAATCAGCACAATTCTCATGGTTTCCTACATGTGAATCACATAACTTAAAAATTTTAGCATGAATTAATAGAAAAATTCAAATTTTTATTTTAAAAGTAATACAGTATTATCAATAAACAAATTTCTTTTTATTAATTTAAATTGATAAGTAATAGTTTGACATTTTTAACTTAAACTCTGCTTCTAACATAAGAACTATTTAAATTTTTGAATTTTTAAACTCTGTGCTATTAGAAGCTAAGGAGGATCCAATATGGATTGAAAATGTTTTTTTAGAATAAATTTTCATTACTGCATATAGTGTTTTTAATTAATATTTAATAGTTTGGCATTAAACCAATATATTTATATGAATATATTTATTTATATATTTAATTGAAAGCTATTTACATTTTGAAGGTACAAATTTTGTTAGCTTTGAATTTTTTTATAGTTAATGATTTCAGTATAGTTATGGCAAAATAATGTATTGTGGAATTCCAGGCAACTCTTTCACATCACACTGTTATACTTTGTTCATCAAGTGTCAGTTTGCTGCTAGTTGCTACTCTGATCAGTCTGTATGCACAGGCTCAACTGATTTGCCCATTTAGACTGACAGTTTATAGTTAATTGTGAGCTTATTAAAGCTCTAACACCAAAGCACAATCAGCAGTATTAATTAATAAAATTGCATATTTTTTTCTGTCACTATATCTTGATAACTACACCAACAGATGCATACTATAAAATATTTAGGACCCATCTATTTTTGCTATGTAATTTCTTAAAAGAGTTATATTGCCTAAAATCATTAGATGGAAGTAAAATTTCTTAGAATGACTGAAGGTCAACTGACAATTCAAATATAGTGATACACTCAATATATGTAGTGATGTCATATGAATCACTACATATATTAGAATAACCTGCATAGTGGTTTTCTAGAATACACTAGAAAACCATTGTGCAGATTAGAAAAAGAAAATTTTTGGCTTTATTTTTTTAGTGATTTCATCTGTTATAACATGGCAGCATCTATAAAAATAAAATTATTCAAAATGACCATAATATTTCAGGTTTTATACATTTTTTTTAAGTATTATTTTTTCAGTAATTGGAAATGATTTATCTTTAATCTATAAAATAAAATATCAATCATATAGATAAATCATATCATTTATCTGTTCAATTTAGTGGATTAAGATGTTAGCAAGACCAAAAATGACAAAAAAAATTAATATAATCACTGTTTATTTTTAGAAAATATTTTGAATATATAAAATAAAATTTTTTATATTTAAATTTAACCAGTTTCATTGTAATCCAAAATTTATGGACATGGGTGATTTTTTATAAAAAGCATTTTTTATTTACTTCAAATAAAATTAATAAAATATCTATTAATTTATTGATGATAACATTGATTAGTAATTTTTAAACTCTAATTAATCAGATTTAAAAATTTAATTAATAGCCAATTAATTCAGATCAATCAATTGGTAATCGGCCAATTTGCTTATCTTTGCAATCTTAATTTCAATCTTAAATATTCCCTGGCAATCAAAAAATCAGAAACATCCAAAATTTAAATAAAACTCTAGAGGATTAAATATTCTACATATTTTCATCACAATATCAAAATAGTTAACTCAGGGATGTTCAACCTTTTGGCTTTCTTGGGCCACATTTGAAAAAAAAATTGTCTCAGGCCACAAAAAATGTACTAATTCTAACAATAGTTGTTAGGCAAAAAGTTAGTAAATCTATATACTTATAAAATACAAATTATGTGTGTATGTATGTATGTTACTTTTTTATTTAAAATCTAAAAAAGATATTTAGGATTATGATATAGAGTTTTGTTCAGTATCAGTATGGCATGTCCCTACATCGCCCCTTTTTTTATTTAGCCCTTTTTTTAGGGCCCTAAGGGGCCCAATTTTTAAGGGCCCTAGGGGGCCTAATTTTTATTTATTTTATGACAATAAATATCAATAGATGGTGCTAAGTGGCAAAGAAAAGGGGAAAAGATAACTTACCTGCATTACTATTACTGGATTTTTTATACAGAATTATTTAGCCAATGCAATTATTATTGATTATGATGTTCAGTATCAATCTGTGTTCAATCAGTATCTTTATATCATACCTTTCATTGGATGTTTTATTATAGGGAAATTTTATGCCGAATTTGCAGTTAAGCCTGTTCTATATCCATAATTATGAGTTTATGTTGAATTTGCAGTTAATCCTGTTCTATATTCATAATTATGATTCTGACATATATCTCTTAATGAAATTTATTTATATTTTATCACACAAAGAAATTATATAACTATTCATCATGACGTAAACTATTAGACCTATATGTTTATCCAATATTATGTAATAATAATAAGTAATATTTAAAATCACACAAAAAGCAGTAATATATACAAATTTTTTATTTGTTGTAATTTTAAATGAAATTAATCCACGTTGCATTATTTCAAACTTATTTTGAGTCTCTCCCCCTTCGAAATTTTTTGTAGTGCTATGCGTGATTATTATAATATTTTTCTCCAAGCTGATCGGAAAAACAATTTGGATTGGCCAGACCTATTTTATAACAAATGTTACATATTACATTAGTCTTTATTTCTCTAACAAATACGCATAAATATTTTATATTTTATTTAATAACTAAAACATTGTTAGTCATAATTTACAGAATTCTTCCCCCTTACATCATTTAACATCTCAAATCTACTCCTAAAGTGTGACATAATTTATGGATTCTCTCTAGCTAATAAACAAATAATACTTAAACTAGCACACAAAGAAATAATATACATAGCATATAGAAAATTTCCATTTTATTGTCAAATCTATTCTTATGCCACATCATGGTCATGATATAATTATGTATTTCAACCAAGCATTATAATAATATAAATTATATGTAAAAATTTAAATATTGTCCACACATTCGCATAAAAAATCAGTGTCCAGCATTTCCTGAATAGCCACACCTGTTTTTAACATGGGCAAAATAATTAAATTCTTGGGTATATTAAATAAAGAGCCAAGCATGTGTTAAACAAGTGCTAGTTTTTTGCATGTGTGCATGGCCTTTTGTACTATGCCAGTAGTCTCAAACTCAAATTGAGAGCAGGCCGAATGCACAGTTCGAAAGGAAATGAAGGCCGAATATTTTTAAACAAAAATACAGTGAAAGGAAAATACTTTACTGATAAAATAGTTACTGATAGCACAGTGTAGATTAAGTACAGTATGCTTTAAAACTTTAATGTTAATAAAATAATAATCTAAATTGTAATAATTTTCTGACTAATATGTATTTAAACAAATAGCTAAAATATCTTGGGGGCCGTACAAAATTGCTTAGCGGGCTGGATACGGCCTGCGGGCCATGAGTTTGAGATCACTGTACTATGCAACAAAGTACGTACTTCACTTTTTATTGCAAAGCGGATGCTTAATATGTGTTTGTTTGTTGTATAATAAAAAATATATCTATATATTTAATACAAGTGTTTTCATAAAGGAACAAATTTTGAATATTTAATCATTTAATTTTTAAAGGAAATATAAACAAACAATAACAAGAGAAAAATGATATTGAATTTGGAGCATTGTTTATTGTATGATTATATATACAATATATTGCATGTTAATGATTATTTTTTTCAATAATTATTTTTAATATGTGATTTATAAACAAAACTCGGCAACGATAATTATTTTTAATATGTCATTTATAAAAAAAATTCGACAACGCCGGGTATTACAGCTAGTAATGTATTATATATGATATCCATCATGACAAATAAGCAAAAATGTCGTAGTATACTAATCTTTGACTTCTATTCATTCAGAAATTTTTTAAAATCATTGAACAGATCAAGAAGTTTTAATCACTGAAATAAAAAATATTTTAGAAAATGGAAATAAGAAATGTAGATAGGTATTTAAATAATGAAAACTTCAATAACTTGATTATTTTTTAATACAAAAATAAAACAAATTACTTTTTCTTTATTAGTGGGATATTTGATGATATTGTCGCATTGTAATACTTTTTAATAAAATGTTTTACAATGCCACACGAATTTAAAAAAATTAAAAAAAATAAGTGCATAAAAATCTCAATGTTTTAAGGGAGTGAGCATGGGTTGGACAGCACTGGTCTAACTAGTCTCAAATTGACATTAACTTATGGATAAACTTTTATATTGTAAACTATTATGGACATGCAAAATTTTCAGTTTCAGTCTTTTTGTGAATTTTATGCCTGTCACAGATATTTTTATTTAGTATTATTACTTTTAATTATTATCATTATTAAAAGAAAGAAACACAAAATACTAAAATACATTATTAGTTAAATGAATTAGTTCTTTTCATTAAAATCTGTAATAAAATATAAACAATAACAACTGATATATGAAACAAATTGATCATCTTTAATAAAGTTTATTTGCAAATTTTTATTAAGATACAAATTATTAGTACTGATTAAACTATGATGAGAATCCCTCATTCTAAAAATATCTTTTAATATATATATTCTATCATTGCTGGTAAGTAAAAAAAATGTATCATATGCTTTAGTCAACAGGATGATTTATAAATAGACAATTCCTCAAATCTAATCTAATCATTTTCTTCTTAGCTTTTTCAGGTAAGGGGCAAAACATTCCTACCTCCATTCATCCCTGTCCACTCAAATCTTCTATCATCATTACTTCTGTGTTTGTTATTGAACAAATGTTCCATTTGCTTCTTCATTTGTTAATAGCCTTGACATAAAGAAACTAAAACCATATGATTTTATTTATGTTTAGTATAATAGATTTGTAAACTTTATACAACTAAAAGTTAGTGTTACCATATATGCTAAATATTTAACTGATGAATATAAGATGGCATATATCCAGAAGATGGCGAAATAAATAAAATCAAAGAGAAAATTAGTCCAGAACATAATCTGTCTAAAAATCCAAAGTGAATAGCTAATATGAACTTTATACACAAGCACCATAAGCTGTAATTATATTTATTTTAAGAAAAAAAATGTTTTCGATCCATTACAGATCCTCTTCAGCTTCTGGACATTTAAAACTTCTAATTCGAACATATTTACATTCGCCATTCTAATAATTACGTTATCCGTTAGAATAACGTAATTATGTACTAACGGAACTACATTATTCTAACAAATAACACAATTATTAGAACAGCGAATGTAAATATGTTCGAATTAGAAGTTTTAAATGTCCAGAAGCTGAAGAGGATCTATAATGGATCGAAAACGTTTGTTTTTTTTAAATAAATATAATTACTGTTTATGATACTTGTGTATAAAGTTCTTGTTGTAGAAAGCAGAGTTTGAATCGAATAGCTAATATGAACCTTAAACTTGGTTCACATTAGTCAAATTATTTGCAATCAAGTTGTTAAGATTTTGCTATTATGAATGTCTCATTAAAATTAGGAAAATAATAATAGTATAATGTTAGACATTATAACATTATTAATTATAACATTATTATTACAATGTTGATCCCTGACTTATAAGGTTGTATTCAAAAATTTTAGTTGTAACTCAAATCTGTCATAATTCAGGACATGATTTTTCATTAAGCAAACATGTTATGAATGAATATTATGTTTTCCAAATTCAGAATATTTAATATGCATTTAAAAAGTAGTAGCATACAGTAATGTTTAATAATCCAGTGCACTATTTATTCAACATAATTCTATTTTTTAAAACAAGAAAATTATGTATTTTGTACAACTTTCTTTTTTTTAGTTTTTCCATATAAACATTCTATCATTTAAGTTATTTTTCTGTGTCAAAGTTTCTAGCATTGGCTGCATGGTAAAGCAAATGTTTACTACTTTAAAAGCTCTGGATCTCACACATCATTATTAGAAAGGGTCCAGGCACAATCACTCAAACTCCATTTTTCAACTTTCTGGTTAATCCCACCATAAGTATTATAAGTTTGTGGTGGGCTTTAAATGTGGCCACTGCCAAAAAGATCCTTTGATAGCTTAATTCAAACCAACCTAACCATGTTTCTAGCAAATATAAGCAATTATTTTTTAATTCCACTTTCCAATCATTGGTTGACTATTACATAATGATATGCATTTCAGATCCAACTATAAACTGCTCACATCTGTAGTAGAGTCAGTAAGTGTTTACAGTAGGAGAACTGATGCTTGGAGTGGATCCATCAAAAATTTTTCGGAAATATGGAATTCAACTTTTATGCTTCCATGTATTTAGAGGGAATAGATAGAGCCTGAACACCTAAAAAACTTGGAGATATAAGATCCAAAATTAAATATGAATACTACATGGTGGAAATGCTTTCATCCTAATGATACTTGGCCATCCAGTCAATTGACTACCATTATTGTAAAATCATCAATGATGGCTGTCATAAATATAGATCATGGTAAGTTGGATTGTCATAAGTTGGCAGGGTCCTTGTAATTATTTACTAAAAGTATACACTTATGAAATTCACATAAACTAAAAACTGCTTATTTATACTACATATAAAGTTCATTAATTCACAAAGCACAATAAGCAGTTAAACAAATAACTCTTTTCTTTATTCAGATTATATTAAAAGAGTGATTTGATTAACTGCTGATTGTGCTTTGTGGATTAATGAACAGCATACACTTAATTCTGTTTTTACACGATAAAAACAGAAACTGATGCTTGGAGTGGATGATACATTCCTGAAAAATACATGCAAAAAAAAAAAATACTATAACAGAAACTGATGCTTGGAGTGGATGATACATTCCTGAAAAATACATGAAAAAAAAAAAAAAATACTATATCTATAGGAAAATAGAAGATTGGTTCCAAACCTAAAAAATTACCAAAAATAATACAATTAACCATATGAAAAATTATGTTAGAATCTTATTATTTTTACATGCTTGCATTTTTCATTTCATAAATAAACAAGATTGCACATTATAATTTACTTATATATAAAAATTTATTATATCATTTGAAAAAAAAACATGTTGCATATTCATAAACACAAAAATTAGGCAAAATAATATGAGAACACATAAGATTTTGATTTTAACTTTAATAAAAATTTTTGTACCATTAAGCATCAAAAATTTACTTTTCATTTTAAACACCAAATTCAAAATGCAGACAAAACAAATTCTCTATTGAAGTTATACAGGAAATTCCTCTAATTATATGTATAACTTCAATAGGGAATTTGTTTCCCCAGAAATTTCTTTTAATTGGAATCAAAAACAACATTATGGAGGTGAATAATGTGAAGGAAATGCTGCATTCACTGTAATACAAAAAATTTTCTTCTTAGAATTTGGGTTGATCATGTTAAATCAAAACAAATCATGTAAAAATAGAATGAAATTTTTTTCTAATTTGTGTTAAATCAAAATTGTATAAAAAAAAGTTCATGTAAAAACAGAACTGAGTGTATTTTATATTTTAATTGTTAGACTAATGTAAAAATTCCATTCTTTTTATGAAGGTGAGTCAAAAAGTAATATTATTATCATAAAAATTCTAAATTACAATATGATCTGATATGGAACTGTAGTAGTGTGTGTTCAAATAAACAGAAACTTGCCATGCAGGTCTGCTAGTCATCATATGCACTGTGACATCAGCCAAACAGAACAAATATGGTAGTATCCTTACAGAAATGCTCCAAAGTAGAGCAGCATGCAGTAATTATATTTTTAAGCAGTGAAGGTGAAAAACCAGTTGACATACATAGCAGAATGAAGAAGCAATATGGCAAAAGTTGTTTGTCACTGCAACAAGTCTATAACTGGAACAGAAAATTTAAAAGTGGCATCACAAGTGTTATATATATCTAATAATAAACTTGTGTTTGTCCTGCTTCAAGTGCTTGGTGTTATTTATTATATTAATAGAAGCAGTGGAACTAGGTTGATTAAAATTGTGGTTGATGCAGCTTGCTCTGATCAACCACAAATTGTGACTACACCTGACATTGTTGCTGAAGTAGAACAAATACAGCAAGAAGACAAATGGGTGACAATCAACAAGGTAGCTGAAATACTGTCAATTAGTCATGGTTCAGAGCTCATCAAATCATCAGTGAGATGTTGCAGTACAATAAAGTTTTTACCAGATGGATTTTAAAGCAGCTAACCTCTGAAATCAAAGCTCTTCATATTGATGATTGTACAGTATTATTGCAACAATATGAAACTAAGGGAGATGGCTTTTTGCAATGAGTAGTTACTGGTGATGAATCATGGGTTCATTATTTTCAACCAGAAACCAAACGATCAAGTAAAGAATGGCACCATTCTACATCATCAAAACCAAAAAAATTTCGTACAAATCTGTCAGCAGGCAAGGTGATGCTCACACTTTTCTGGGACTATAAGGGTCCAATTCTGGATTATATGCCCAGATGATCAACTGTGAACAGTGAATGATACTGTGATCTTCTTCAAAACCATTTGAAACCCACAATAAGGTCCAAATGATATGGTGTACTCAGTTCTGGCATACTGTTGATGCATGATAATGTGCATTCACACACATCTTGTGCAACCATCGAAAAGATCCAATTCTAGTCAAAGTTTCAATTTCAAGTTCTAGTGTCTCCCACATCACCCTTACTCATCTGATCTTGCACCATGTAATTATCATATTTTTGAACCACATAAGAAGGCTCTTGGAGGCAAGAAATTTTCCATGGACGATGAAGTGAAAATGGCAGTGCATGCATAGCTGTGTAGTTAATTAAAAGAATTTTTCCTTGCAGAATAGAAGCATTGGTGCACACGTATTAAATGAGATGGGGACTATATTGAAAAATGATAAGTTTTCATTTGTATGTTTTTGTATTTTGCTAATAAAAGATAACTAAGGTTACTTTTTGATTCAAACTCATATATTATAGATTAATAAAATAAGGAATACAGAAGTTCCCAATTTATGAGTTCCTGGGTTTAAGAGTTTTTCAAATATGAAGTATCAAAAAAATTCAAAAATATGAACATTAATTACAATAAATAAATGCCAAAGATTCATAAAAAGGCATTTAAACCTTGTACATAGCTATACAATAGAATACAATACAACTCTGTTTGTAGCAGAAAGTTTATTGTCTACTATGAAACTGGAAAAATCAAAGTGGCAGACCAAGAATGGCAGTAGTAGTGCATGCTTTAGCTGCCATTGTTTTACCAAATTATGCAAAATAACTTTCATTTCCAAATTTATTCTATGGCATTATTCACTGTATAAAAGCTCATCTAATCATTTGTTGATGGTAGCAAAAAATAAAAATTTCTTAATATTCATATAACATAATTTACTTGATTTTAAAGGATATATTTTATTTAGATAAATACCGTATTACTTCGAATTTAAGCCGCAGTAGGATTTTAAAGTTGGAGAATTGGAAAAAATGATTTTATAATAGGTTTTGAAAAATAAGAAACATTTTTATTTACTTAAATAGATACTAACATATATAATAAGCTACTTAATTTATTGCAAATCTTCTTTTAAAATAGCACCAGGTATCCTCTCTCAAACATGTTCTAATTAATCTTTCATTATTTCTGTTGTCATCCATGCATTCTTTTGTGCTCGAATTATAACACCCTTAGGAAAATTTTCCTTGGATACAGGTTTTGTTTTAAAATAATAAAAGATGGCAATTTTTTCCATTAGTGGTTATAAACAGCATTATAATAATTTGTAATTTTTCTTATCTTTAAAATATGTCCAGATACAACGCGATTCTACACAGCTACTATCAAACAGCAATTGGATTAAATCTGAAAAGTACGAATGGAGGACCACCAAATAAATTGTTATCAACTGTCGTAAATACAGTGCACAGGCATAGAGCGTGAAGCAAAAACTAGATCGCTGGGGAGTGGGAATTGGGAGAAATAACATGTTAAAATATTTGCTTTGAATTTAAGCTGCACCCATATTTTGACTTAAAAATCAGAATAAAAAGTACAGCTTAAATTTGAAGTAATATGGTAAATCATTGTTTAATCATATACTATTGACTTTGTTAATCTTTACTTAATTTTATTATGGTCAAATTTCATTGTTGAGAACAAAAATCCCAGTTTTAGCATTGCCCATAGGAAATTGACTCTATTTAAGAGTTCTTTCTTTGCAAGTTCACTTCAGGAATAAATTAGCTCATAAAGTTGGGAACTTCTGGTATTAGTTTTATGAACATGGATCAAGCTATGAAGCAACATTATTATTTTTGTTTGATTATAATTTATTATTGACTTATTATTGTAAAA
The DNA here is from genome assembly GCA_000484575.1 of Olivierus martensii. Classification (NCBI taxonomy): domain Eukaryota; kingdom Metazoa; phylum Arthropoda; class Arachnida; order Scorpiones; family Buthidae; genus Olivierus; species Olivierus martensii. The sequence continues at coordinate 10,815 of AYEL01071243.1, forward strand.
ATGGTATTTTATACATTTAAAATAATTACAGATAGAACTATGTTACTGCATTTCAAAATGAATGCTCATTCCAAAAATGGTACTTGTTTTTTATAGCAGCTTTAGCCTTGAAAGGGGAATTGGTGTATTTCCACCTTGGTGAGAAACAAATGGTTACTGACACACACAAGCAGTGCATGTAGATCGATAATCGTACGGTTACCAATCTACACACACTGCTTTTGTGTACATGTGCAAACTGCTTTGTCATCAAGGGTGCTATAAAAGCAGAGTATCCTAAAAATTTTTTCTAGTCTAAATTGATCCTCTTAAAATTTAATTCATTCCTCATAGTTTCTAGAATTATCAAATGGCTACTATGTCTCTGTCAATGATGAGAGTACCAAAGACAAAAGCAGAATTGTAGTTTAAGCAACTCCTATATGCATTATTTCAGTTGATAACATTTTGATTTAATCTAATTGCTTTATTATTGACGCGCTGCTAATAATAAAGCAACGCTGCGTGTGAACGCGACGCACAGCTCCGTCGAGGCGAAGCACAGTGTCAAATACTATGTACTGTGAAATTTCCAGCCTCTATATTTAGTTAACCTTTGACCCCTAGTTCATTAGCGATATTTTGCTGTCTCGACCCCCCTATCGATCGGTAGCACTTTTGCTGGGTTTTGAAATGTATGCAATTGTACTGTTATCTACTTACTACTAATTAATTCTTAACAATAAAATCAAAAACCTGATTGAAAATTCGTTTAAATCGTCTAATTATTTACTTTTAGACTTCTAAAATATATTATTATAAACCGATATTTTTCCATCGACGAAAAATTCAAAATCCAGCGTATATTCCTCGTGTTGCAAGTAGAGTAAATAAACAATGTATATGATTACCTTCAGTCGATTCAACTGACTTCTAAATTCCGAAAGAAGATTAACTAGTAATTTTTCTTCTTCCCTTAAATATTTAAGCTCCTTTGCAGCCGACATTTCTTCCTGTTCGAATAATCACAAAACATAAATCTATCAACAACTATTTTATAAATTCTAACAATTGAAAATGTCCACATTTAGTTTGCGCATGCTCAATACTAGCATAGCCACCTATTGACAAATTTTATAATCTTACGTCCGTGACCTTTGTACAGTACGTACTTGTAACAGATTTAAGAGCATATTAAACTGCTTCTTTCCAGTCAAAATAAAAATAAATAAACACAGCACTATTTAGCAGTAGAAAGTTTTTAATAAACATAATACGAAACGTTTTCGATTAAAAATTTAATTAACTTCAGCAGAAGTATATAGATTTACAGAATGTACAAAAAATAGGTTATAATTTTTGTATGTTTCGGATTACGTTTATTAAAAACTTTACTGCTAAATAGTGCTGTATTTATTTATTTTTATTTTGTACTTGTATGATGTTCCTCCCGGCAGGCCGGCTGGATCAGTCTGGCGTCTCTCGTTAACAGTGGATCTCTCTCGGAACAGTGGTGATAGACTCTGTTCCTGCCGCGTTTGGCAATGATTAAAGCCAAGTTACGTCTCGTAGAAGGATCCCTGTAGTATCTTCACAGTGGAGCATGGCCTATAGCCCTTTATTGGGCATTATCTTAAGATCTAAATGAGCCTTCATCCGTCCTTCGTGCACTGTGTTGCGAGGTGACTCTCTATCAGCCCGACTCCGACTACTTCTCGAACTGTTACAATTAAGGCTTCCGTTCTTCGGTTACTCAACATGTTATATCGTCTTTCGGCATGATATAACATGTTGAAATATGGACGTTTTTAGAGGACTTATATTTCACACAAAGTAGATGAGGCAATTCTTAATCTTGATCATAGCAATTTTTTGTGAACAGATGACGACCATATGATATTGTCCACTTGCTGATTAATAAAAGTACCAAATAGCGGGGCAAAACAGGCCCTTCAACAGACAGCCCATCCATGCAAGAGATCCGCCAGAATTTAGAAAATGTGGATTGATGATTATTGAATGTGGATTCAATTATGAATAAATTTCTTGGAAATCCATTTCGTGGATTCTTGGTAACTAATTTTACAAAGTAAAATACGATATAGAAAAATGTCAAAGACTAACAAATAACATTTATTAATAATTAGCAATTTAATAATAAAAGTAAATAGATAGGATTATAGTAATCATATAAGATTAAAATATAACATTCTGTAACGTTCTATGACAATAAATATGGATATAAAATATAGGCTATTTTATAATCAATGATAATTCAAATATTATTGATTTGATATTTCAAATATTTCTGGTTGGTAAATTGATGAATGAATACTATAGGACCTTCTAAAAATTTTGTTTTTAAAATTATTAATTTCCACAAGGGAATCACACAGATTTCACAATCAATACACTGAGAATCTAGAAAAATTGAAGAGATAAAATACAATTATCGTATTTATGTATTGTTTGTTATAAAACTGAAATTTAGAATGCAAGTTGCATGCAGTGGAAGCAAGAATGGGAGATATATTTCATGAAGTTTTATATCTAATCAAAAATCAAAAAATTTTAGTTTCAAATTAAACATAATCTGAAACAAATTTTACAGTTTTATTTAACAAAAAAATATAAGAACATTTTCAATTGTTTTTAAAAAACATTCAGATTTAAATAGCATTAAAAATTTTGTTTATTATTTAAATAACCAATTTTATCATGTTATTTAAATCTAAATATGTGATAAAAACCAAGATTTTTCAAAGATAATTATTGCAAAATTCCTTTAAAATTTTTAGGAACTACTATACTAACAATAGAAAATTCTAAATATATTATACTTTTACAGATGTTAAAATAAATAATTAAGTCATATTTTATTAATTTTTATAGCTTAAAAATATAATATATTAATTTTAAAATATATCTGTCAAGAAAAAATGACATTATATTCGAAATTAGCGAAATTATTCCAAAAAATGACATTATATTCGAAATTAGCGAAATTATTCCAAAAATAAATTTATCCTCTTTATTTTCCAACATAAAACTATATGTTTTACTTTAATTCAAAACTAACTAATGAAAATAACTATATTAAAAGAAATTACTAATTTTAGAAAATCATTATACAGTATATATATATATACAGTATATCCTATATATAAAACTTTCCCTTATGTTTGGTTTAATGTTTATAAGTCGAATGTGTCATGATTTCGGACTTTATCTTTCTTTTGAATATTTTTGATACGTCAACAGATTCGTCTAAAAGAAATCCGTAATCTAAACAGAACAAACAAAAAAAGTATTTTCTACGTGACAATCATCGACGAAAAAGAAACTTAATTGAAGATGACTTGACTAGAAAAGTGTGACATCATTCAATAGGTTTACTCTGTTTCCGTGGAAAAATCAATAAAGATATATCGATCGAAATATAAAAGTCCAGAAACTTTTGCTCTTCCACATTCGATTTACTCTAAAAGTATTTTAGAACAGATAGAAAACATTTATTTAAAAAAAAAAAAAATTGACATGTTCCACAACAATTTCGAATAAATTTTATTAAATTCATTATATTTTTAAAAATATATTAGAAAAGTAAAATCTTATAAATTAAATTTTACTACATAATCAACATATACATTTTACACACACATTTATCCTCCATTTTAAAATAATAGAAGAGAGTAAACGTGATCTACTTTTTAATATTTTTTTTTTTTCTATTTTTCCGATAATCTTAAAGATTATTGGACTAAATCTAATGTTTATCCTAAAAATATTAAACTAACTTCAAGCAGAATTTCGAATTTGCTTTAAGGATTAATCTTAAGCAGCTTTAGTGATTTCAAAACATTCTAGATAAATATAAATATCATTGTACTTATTACAACCATATTGTTATATTCGAATATATTAAATAATTATTATATAATTACAAGCGTCTTAATTTATAAATATTGTTCAGTATGAGATAAACAAAAAATACTGTGCATTAATTTATAAAACATTAAATAAACTTGCACGTTTAATTTTATTTTATATTGTATATTTTGCATAATATGCAATAGTTTAATATATATACAGAATTTATAATATTGTAAAATTATATCATGTTCAATTTGATATTTAAAAACAGACATTTTGTTTTTTTTTTTAGATTTTTCTCTGTAATTAAAGGTTAACAAAATATTTTTTCAAATTATTAAATCATCCGATAGATGGAGGCACTACATATAAGATTTTGTTTACGTCATTTGTATTGAAAATAGAATTGAAAAATATTACTATGTAAAATTTCGATATTTTTTATTTTTAATAAAACAGTACTTATATATAGAGAAAATACAAAACTATTTCCTACTAATGAAATAAAGTTTTTCTATTTTTCTTTAATTTAAATATCATGTATAAAATGAGTTTCTATTGTTTAATATTTTCATTATTTGAATTTTATTCCTTATAAAATAATTTGATTATGTAAATTGTAAAAAAAGTATCCATACTGATTGAAAATTCAGTCAATAGAAAGTATTACACACAGTATTGTATCAGTACAATATAAATCAACAATATCGGATTTATATGTATTTATTTCATAATAAAAATATCTAGATAAAAAATTTTTGTAGTAGGGCCCGAATAATATTTTGCAGGAGGGCCAAAAATTTTAAGTTCCGCCACTGTTAAATGAATTATCATGTTACAAAAAGTTTATATTCTTGCATACTATTACATCAAGCATTATGTTTTTAATTTAAATAGCATTTTAAAAATGGAATCTCTTGAATTTTTAAATTAAATGTAAGAGATTCCAGCTGTTCTTCATATTCAGCAAATCTGAGTCATCTTACGCCTGCAACGAATTGTTCAATCTATTGTTATTCCTTCACGCACAATATGATCAATTCTGTTAAAATCTGAATAAAATTCCGAGAAATTTATTGGCCGATTTCAATATTCTTAATTGACTCTGCACAAAATTTGAATGTCATCGCAATTTTTAATCGACGTACCATAAATCAATGCAGTGATAAAACATTTTGAAATATGAAAGTAATGTTACGTCATATGATATCAAGAAATCCATCCATAATTACTAAACATCGTCAATTACCTCTTGACAATCCAGTATCTTCTGATAAACTGTGTCTGAAAAAACAAGAAAACGTGGAATGCGAAACGTTTTTAAATGAAATTAATTTTCTATATTTACATAAGGGTACGATTTACATTACCGTCATACGAACGTAAATGAGACCATTCGAAAGATGATGAGTAGAGAAAACTTTTCAAAAGGACTGCATTTCTATCTGGTGCAGAAATCGAGAAATAAACGATGAAATTAAAGTACTTCCCCATGCGAAGTACTTAAACCGGATGACCGAATGGCATCATGGTAATGCATTAGCGTGCCACGCAAGAGAAGCCGGGTTCGCGTCTCGGGTCCAAATTTCACGAAAAGTTTTTCGAGGTTCCCCGTTCTTCACCATTCGGTCTCCCTCCACGAATGTGGATGTAGTCCGTGATTAGAAATGGCACCCCATTAGTGATCTCATTGATTGGAAAGAGATATAGAATAATAAAATAATTAATTAAACTGATGCGCGAAGCCATTTTGAAAATTTGTTTTGAAATTCCGGTAGTTTTTGGAATGTATCTTTAACACAACGGAATTGCCGATTTGCACTTATAATCAACAGTCGGTAGGAGGGCAAATCTTCAATTTCAATTTTTTAATTTCAGCTTTTGGAAAAAACTATACATTAAAGAATTAAAGATTCGCTCCCTATTGAAATGATGATTAAAATACGAAAAATCGACAAATCTATTGTGTTAAAGATTCATTCCAAAAACTGTCTTGGCTTTCAGAACAACTTTCAAAATGGCGCAACAGTTTAAATATTTCCTGTGATGAAGTACTTTAATTTCATCATTCATTTTCTTGACTCCTGCGCCAAATAGAAGTGCCGGATTGGCCGCGTAGAAACACTTCGACTTTCCACCCTGGAAGAACCGATTCGAATCTCGGGTCCTAACGTTTAGAAATATTTATCATAGGGTCAGGGCCCGGCCCGTCGACTTGTGGAAGGGCTTCTTTCGTCCTCCACTTAGTATTCTTACTGAATCGAAAAGTGGCGTCATCTGTTGATATAAACAATGCAGTCCTTTCGGAAAATTTTTCCAGTCATCTTTATCTTTTGAGCGACTTTCTGCCTTACTTTCGTTCATATGGCGGTAATGTAAAATTGTACTAGAGTATTCACGTGAAGTCGATGGAAAAATATGGAGCAGGTCTCGAAGATGATTGATTAAAATTAAGTTGTATATTAAGCTTTTAATTAAAATATTGTTTTCTATTCTTACTCATATCTTTTAAATCATTAAAATAAAGTATAATTTAATTATAAAATTTTAAATTAATAACTTAAAAATTAATAAAAGTAATTTTAATAGTAAGCACCATGTGTAGACAGGATTTACCCCACCAGCGGGAGGGCTTCACTCGTTGCTAGTATTGAGCAATCTATCCATATATATATCGATGGTAGACAATAATATTATTTTTGAATTTTCAATTTTTTGGGTCTGTTAAAATAAATAATTTTGGGATTATTATTTATAGAAAAAAATTATAATGTATTTTATAATTCATCGATTTAAAGATGTCAATTAGAGCAGTGGTCTCAAACTGGCGGCCCTCGGGCCGCATCCGGCCGCAAAGCAATTTTGTATGGCCCGCGAAGATGTTTGTTATGTAAATTGTAAAAAAAGTATCCAAACTGATTGAAAATTCAGTCAATAGAAAGTATTGAATATTACACACAGTATTGTATCAGTACAATATAAATCAACAATATCGGATTTATATGTATTATTTTCGTAAAAGAATGATCATTACCAAGTTTTTCTTGAAAAACTTATATTTTAACAAGATTACAGATCATTGTATTAAATTTATTTATTATTAAGATGTTAATATTATAATTAAAAACGAAAGTCATTAGTTATTAGATAGCTATCAATTAATTAATTTATTTAAATTTGATACATTTTTGATTTATACACAAAATGTAATTCATATTTTTTTCTGCGAATTTTTATGAGCACTAAGCTAAAATTTTTATTTTCATGAAAATTATAAAATAGTCTTTTTGATAGGAAAAGCATAAAAAGATCATTTAAGTCATATCTACAATAAGACATTCACACAAAAAAAAAAAAAAAATTTATTATATTTGAAGTTTATACACCCAGTAGTTAGGACTGGGAATTTCCATTATTCACTTAATCGTTCATGCTATTGAGCATAATCATCATTGACCATAATAGCCTATATAGATTGGATAGGAAAATGTATCAAATTTTTATATGTAACTAATATATACGGAGATAAACTTTAACAATAATTTTATTTTTAATTTCAATTGAATTTTTTATGTCCAATTATTTAATAAAATAAAATGTTTTACAGCAGTGATCTCAAACTGGTAGCTCACAAAGCAATTTTGTATGGCCCGCGAAGATGTTTTAGCTATTTGTTTAAATGCATGTTACAGTCGGAAACGTATTACAGTTTAACGTTAATAAAATAGCAATGTAAAGTTTCAAAGCATACTGTATTTAACCTGCACTGTGCTATCAGTAATTATTTCCACTTTCCCTTTCATTATAATTTAGTTTAAAAATATTCGGCCTTTTTTTTTCGAATTGCGCATGCAGCCCACACGCAATTTAAGTTTGAAGCCAGTGAATTAAAAGGATTAAATATCTATTTGCAATGAGAGTAATATTGAATAATTTTCATATTAATATATAAACCAAATATGCTTTAAATCCATTCTATTGGCTAGGATAAATAATATACATTAATTATAAATTTATCACATTTTGTACTTTTAGAACTGTTATATATTGTTAATAAATATCATTTAATTTTCAAATATTATTACTGATATATTTTGCAATGAGATATACATTGTCAAAATAATTCAAATTATTCAACACGGTACCAATAGAAATCTAAATCCTATAGGAATCACACGGGGAAATTAAATCTATTATTACGTAAGCATGTGTGATTTTCATTAAACTCCTTATTTAATTATTAATTTTTTAAAACAAAAAAAAATTACATTTTCGGAATTTATTTGAAAATTGAATTATTCTTTGTTGTTTTAATAGTTCCAGAACACATTTATACAAGAAAGTTTATATTTTTTATTTTTTTGTCTGATCCAATCGTAGTCCATCATTGGTTATTTTTCTAAGTTTTATCAGGTTATTTACTCTTATCGGATCTAATTGGAAGAAAGAAAAATGACAAAAATAATTTCCTAAAAAAAAAATGCCTTCATCAAAATGATCACATAAATTTCAGAAATAATTTATTTGATGTAAGATGAACCATTGATAAAAAAAATTTAAAAATAAAATGTAAAAAGTTTCTTAACGATAGTTGCATATCAAATTTATTAAAAATATAACAACAAAAGCAAAGTTACATATAACATACATCAATCTTTTTTTTTATGTAGATACGAATACTGTTTTAAAGTTTTTAATATGGCGGAAAATATATGACATGCTTAAGGAATTTTATGAAAACAAAATTAGAATATATTAATGACTTTTGTTTTTAAATATAAACAAAATTTAAATCTTAATTTTGTTTTTATTTATTTAAATATTGTTTTCATTCAAGTAACTCATTTTTTTATTTCTTAAAAAATATTCTAGCATTTAGGCCTAATATAATATGAGGCCTAGCTGAAAAAAAAATACTAAATATAATAGAAATAATTAAAATATATATTTTAAAAATGATAACTATTTAACTGCCATCTTGAAATTTATTCATGATTGCATTGCATAAAAGTAGCCTAATTCGTAGTTATCGTATACGAATTGAAAAATTCTTTAAGGAATTATTGATTTATTTTACTTTATTACAAGTAGTTAGCTATAGCATGGAAACAAAAATTTTCCAAAATTTATAATGCAAAATTTGATTTATTTACACTTCTTGGTTTTATCAATAGATCCGAACATTCCCAAAGAATTTTTCAAAATATTACCATATTATCATTATTATTAAAGATATCAGAATTATTATATTCGGTATGTTAAATGGAAGCGAAACGAAATATTTTTATTTAAATAGGTCATATATTAAACAAGATATAGTATATTGAGAAAAATCAAATCTTTTATAAATGTAAAAATCTCTACGAATAATCTACAAGATAATTTTTATGTATAAGATTAATTATAAATACTTTATAAACTTAAAATTTATAAAAACAGAAAATTTTATTAACGAATTAGAAATTTTGTAAATATTTAATATTCGTCATAATTATACGATCATAATAAATAGCTAATTATTTACATTCAAAAGTATATAAATAATTTTGAACAAGATTAATTATTACTCTTAATTAAAATTTTATTAATCAGCATATTTAAAACTTTTCAATGATAACACTTAATAACGAATAATTATAAATAAACTTATTTAAAAATTTTCTAAAATTTATAATGCAAAATTTGATTTATTTACACTTCAGATCTATTGATAAAACCAAGAACATTCCCAAAGAATTTTTCAAAATATTACTATATTATCATTATTATTAAAGATATCAGAATTATTATATTCGGTATGTTAAATGGAAGCGTCTTTTAAATTTTAAAGCATCTTTTAGAACCTCGGATGAACACATCAGCAAATTGCACATTTGTCTGGAAAGTGTTTAAACCGTTTATATTTTAATTGCATTGTTTAAAATTTAAACACATGTTGACCAAAGAAAAAAAAATAATGTTTCTCCAAACAAGATTCGAAATGGGCTCCTCGGAACAGTAGGAAGACGCTCTACCGATGCTGCTATCAGTTTTATATTTTAATTGCATTGTTTAAAATTTAAACACAAACTAATATGTTGACCAAAGAAGAAAAAATAATGTTTCTCCTGTTGACCAAAGAAAAAAAAATAATGTTTCTCCAAACAAGATTCGAAATGGGCTCCTCGGAACAGTAGGAAGACGCTCTACCGATGCTGCTATCAGGGCTCCGGGAACAGTAGGCAGACGCTCTACCGATGCTGCTATCAGTCTCTATCGCTAATGTTTCTCCAAACAAGATTCGAACTCGGCTCCTCGGAACAGTAGGCAAAGAAAAAAAAAATGTTTCTCCAAACAAGATTCGAACTCGGCTCCTCGGAACTAGGCAGACGCTCTACCGATGCTGCTATCAGGCTCTATCGCTTATTCTTGTCAGTTTAGAGCACGTTACGAGCACATCCCGCACGTATACTTCCCTCCCTATTCTCAGTCACAACAGCAAACTGCCTTGAATCTCGGTACAAGTACCTGACTTTACAATTGATCAACTCTGTCTTGAATCTCGGTACAATACCTGACTTTACAATTGATCAACTTCCGGTGAGCTTAGCCCCTACGAGATAGGTACAAAACTTTATGGAACCGACTATACATACCGTTTCTATCAGATACAAAAATAAATTTCAGAAAATTATTTGGACTGTACCTTCTATCGCCGGTATTATTTTATATTTTATCAATGCAAAACTTATGATAAATATAAATAATCATTAATATCAAAATGATAGTTCATTTCTGTGTAATATTTCGTAAAAAGTTATATAAATGTTTGAATATCGATAACTCTCGCCTCCGTGACAAAAATTAAAAGTCGGTGCCACTAATGATTTTCGTTTTTTTCTTGGAGATCAGCTAGTTCCATCCGCGTTTCCAAACAAATATGCAAAAATTAAATGATGATACATTTATTTTATTATCGTATCGATAACTATTACGTTGTTGATATTGATAAAAACCATATACATATTAGCAATAGCGTTAAACATTTTTGCCTTATTAACGATCACAAATTAATAAAAGATGTACAGATCTATACATTGCGCTATTCCAAACTATTTTACAACATCAGATGCAACATTTTTATCAGCTGAAAAAAGTGATATTATCGAATGTAACTGATTTCATTAAAATCTTACCTAGCCGAAACACATCCACATTCCTCTGCGTATGAATTATCTTTCGGAAATACTGTATCTATATAAACTCTCTTTTGAAACTTAATGATAGAACAGCTTCAGACAATTTTGTATTAAAGAAAATTGTACTCAAATCAAACAATTTTCTTCCTGGGAAAGATAGTATCGAGATGGTTTAGTCGGCTCTTTTAAATCATTCTGATTTTCGTACCAGAAATGGCATAAAAATCTGCGAAGGTGAAAGAATCGTGTTCCAATTTTTGAATATTCTTAAAAGCAATATTGTTGGAGAATGAATTTTGTGTGTTATCTTTCCCACTGTCCAACGCCCATAGGAAAGTAATGTATGACTAATATCGATTTACACTTGTTGGGCTATAATCACGTTTTTATAATTTCCAGTAAAAAATATAACAATTGTATTAAGTAAACATCATAGATAAGTTTATATGATTGATAATAAATGCAGCGAATATACTCGAAAACCACGGTTTCAGTTTCGAGTTGTTGATTCAAATTGAATGTCATAACTATATCACCATATCGACTGCACTTTCAGTTAACACGCACATGCAAAGAATATTGTCATTTAAATTTGGTTAGATTTTAAGCTAAATTTTGACACAGTTTTATACTTCAACCAGATAAAATAATTAAACGAGGAAAAACTAATTTCTTTACAAAATTTTTATGAATTGGTGAATTATCGGTAATAAAAAAGTTGCACGAGTTTTTTACCGGAGAAGTGGTAGTGGCCACTCGATTATGGACTACTACAGAGACATTACGGGCGAGGAATAAAAATAAATAACTTCTTTATACGCAATACATATATAATTTGTAGAGAGAAACAGTTATTTTAGTACTTTCGGTCTGGAAGAATACTGTGGGGTCCGCGGAGCGACTGTGGCGTCAGGATATTTATAGCCAAAAACGCGGATCAACTTCTTTATACGCAATACATATATAATTTGTAGAGGGAAACAGTTATTTTAGTACTTTCGGTCTGGAAGAATACTAACAAGTGGAAGAATTACCGCCTTCAATACTAGAGAAGAAAGTAAATACCAGGGATGAGATTCGACTCTTCTGACCAAATATAGACAAAAAGCCAGATCTGGTCGATATTTAGTCAGAAAAGTCATCCGTCTTTTTTGATTCGAGTCGAAAATATAGACATCCGCTTACAGCCAAGTGGTTACATTTGTATATTGAACTTTTGATACGATGACCGCCAACGGTTACGACCGACACGGTTTGATTTACCAACTGTTTAGATCAAAGAATCGGATCTATTTAAGCATTATTAAATAAGCCCTGACTGCTTATTGCGACTCAACGTCGCTGACTATTATACTATTTATACTGTTTATTATTTATTGCTAGTAAAACCCGTTGCAGCTACGCCAGCTATAAAAGAATATATTGCGATCAATGAATGATTAAGCAGTAAACGAACTCGCAGCCATCTATCGAATAAATTATAAAGATATTTGAATTTTTTAAATTTCTTTTTGAATTTTAAAAAATATGTTTAATACCAGTAGTGTCACAAACTCTAAGTGCGATTCATAGAAAGGCAAATCAAAAGGATTTATACAGTTTATTGCATAGTCTTCGAGATATTTCGATCTAAAGTTGTACGTGACACTAAGGAGGATAAACAAATTATATAGATTGCTGGTAGAATATCAGAATATATGGAAATAGTCGGCCGGATTAGCCGCGTGGAAACACTTTGGCTTTCCATTCTGGAGGACCTGGGTTAGAGTCTCGCCTTGAAAATGCTTAACTTGGAGTCCATCCTCGTCCTCTACCATCCGACTGACCCTCCGTAGGGATGGGTTAGGCTAAGTTAGATTAAGCCGCCATATCCTGATGGGATATTGTTGGGTAATTTTGGCGATCATTTGGCGGGAAGCTAAAGATGAGTTAGACGGCGCCACATACGATGCATAGTTTTTTGGCGCCTCTAGAAAAGTGTAAGAGCACGTGGCGGAAAGCCGTAAATTTAATATTTGTTACTGCTAATTTAATTCGTTATTGTATAAAGTGTTTTTTTGAATAAATTTGTGTTTCAAGAAATCTCTCGTACTTCTTCTAGCAACAGATATTATGTATCTGGCAGAGGACTCTTATTCGGGGCGGCCGGATGGTTGAAGGATGGGATTCAACGGATAGAGCCCGGACCCCTCATCTACCATCCGACTGACCCTCCGTAGGGATGGGTTAGGCTAAGTTAGGTTAGTTAGATTAAGCCGCCATATCCTGATGGGATATTATGTATCTGGCAGAGGACACTTATTCGGGGCGGCCGGATGGTTGAAGGATGGGATTCAACGGATAGAGCCCGGACCCCTCCAGTTTTTCAGGAGGGGTCCAAACCCGGTCCGTTGAATCTCATCCTACAACATTCCGGTAGACTTCACCATGAGTGATGGGCTCTGTAAATGGCCGTGTCAAATTTAATACACTATATTTGATATATTCCATGTGCCATTTGACCTCTCGGGACCAAACTTGGTCTAGAGATTTCCCTCACCCCTGCGGATAACATAGGCTGCACCGAATCGAAATCGCCCTAGGTGTGGGACATGTTGGAGTGGAAACGAAAGTGCCTCCATTTAAATCCTTCGGAGTGATGTTCGAATTTGGGACGACATCAAAGCGACGGCGGTATGAGGCCATCGACGATATTATGATATCAGAAAAAGTTTCCTTTACATGACGTTAGTATGATGTTACGCCGTGGCGACAGATGCTGCCAAATTAATTGGTAAAATCAATGGCAAAATTAGGCACAAAAAGGCAATGAATTCCAACGCTGTTAACGAACCGTGACCAACGAGAAAGACATCCGTTAGCGAGGATATCACGTGACCTTAGTCGTCTGACATACAATACTGAAGTCTAGAAAGACAATAAGAAAACCATTTGAAATATATTTCAAAGTTTGACAAAATGTAACGCTAATAATTTTAATGAATCTCTCATATTTTTTATATCGTATATTACAGAAAAAGATAATAAAAAGCGAATTATAAACATTTAATAATCTTAAGTTAATATCTTTAATATTATATCTCAAAAGATATTTTTGAAATGATAAAATTTTCTATATATTAAAAGTAATAATATTATACAGAAATTACTTTAAAATTTTATTAATTTGAAATTATTTAACAATATATCCTATATAATATTTATATTAATAATAATAAAATCAAATGGAAAAATTAGGCACAAAAAGGCAATGAATTCCAACGCTGTTAACGTCGGCCGGATGGCCGCGTGGTAAAGCTTCGGCTTACTACCCTGGAGGACCGGGTTCAACTACCAGGAATTGCATCACATAGCATCATCAAATCAGCTGCCAAATCTAAACCAAAATAGCGAATCGAAAGCGGAAATTGAGCGCCACCTGGCCGCCAATTCTGGGTCAAGAATCGAGTGGATAGTTCGATTTGCGATTAAGCATTGCAGCTTTATTGAATCAGTAAATTAGTTCCAGATAGAACTAGTTAGCTAAGGTTAATGAACCAATGAGAAATTTTTAAAAAGTTTTCTATTTGTTTACTAGTAGAATATGATAGCAAAAGATAACAAAAACAAACTTTTTTCACAAGTTTTATTTTAAATAGAGAAATCAGATAATAAACAAAACAAAATAAAGCCCATCTTTCACCTCTTCAAAGCCAAATGACTGTTCTTTCACTGCTCCTTGTCTGGTTTTACTAACCGAAAATTAACATTAATTTGTTAATTTGCATCATAAAAGGGGATGGACCTTTGTTAGTAAGACTGGTCTATGCTTACAACTTGCATTAATCAAATATTTGCTTGCACTAACAAGTAAGTGAAAAACAGTATCATTTTTATAAGTCACACTAATCGAATATCGCATTATTTGAACTCGCACTAATCAAAGACTACCTGTATACTGTTCATGAATTATTAATTCTCTTAATGTTTGAAGGTGTTGATTAATAAGCTTGAATAGAAGAATTATCTGTTGTACAGTATTAATAAATCAGGGTGATGTCATTTAATGAAATTGGAAGTGTTTTTTTTGCCTGCAAATTTTGTCCGTTGATGTAAGGTTTGTCTGTACAGTTATTATATTTCTCTATGCTACATTTTAGAATATGTATAAACTCAAATCAAAACTGAATATTGAATAAGTTTGCAGTACATCAATATCATATTTACAATTCTTACTAATAAGAAATAGTCTTATTCTCCAAAAACTAGCCAAGAAATAGCTAAATAATATACTATCCAGCTATAATTTATAGTTTTATAACATAAAGCTTAACTGTATTTATAATAAATATACAAAAAAAAATTTCTTAAAAATACTTGAAAAGTGAATGCGAAAATTATATAATTAAATTACATCTTTCACTACTAAAAAATAAAATTATAATATAAATATGAAAACAAACTACAAATTTGTTGTTTTACATTATATGAAATTTTAATATATAGTTGGATTATTGATTGAATCACTAAACTCATCAAAGATAATTGAAATTTATATTGTAAGACAAAAACTTTTTTTATAAATCTATGTCATAAACTGTTTTTAGCAATTATTTAATTTTATATCATAAAAATGCTTTACATTATATTTTCAAATTTATAGGTGATACTGCTACTTATGAGGATGGTGCATTTAGAATTTTAGGACGTACATCGGTGGATATCATAAAAAGTGGAGGATTTAAAATTAGTGCATTGGATGTTGAATGCCAATTATTGACTCATCAAAATATTAAAGAATGTGCTGTAGTAGGTCTTCCTGATATAACATGGGGTGAAAAAGTTATAGCTATTATTGTAACTAACAATGAAGAAATCAGTCTTAATGATTTAAGGGAATGGTGCAAAGACAAATTACCTCCTCATCTTATACCTTCTGAAATTCATTGTGTATCTGAAATACAACGTAATTCATTGGGCAAAATAAATAAAAAAGATTTAATTAAACAAATTTTTCCAAATATAGTAAAATAACATTGAATAATAATTTAGTTCAAATATTTTTATTGTAAATACAATATATATAGATATTTTTTAAAATAAATGATGAATATTTAAATTACAACTTGTATAAATTGATATATTTTAAAATATTATTCCATTAACTCAGTGGTTTCCAAACTTTCTTTGTCTGCATCCTCATTTTCATAACAGTCTAATTTTATAAATATTTTCTACTTACAATTTAATATTACCAAATAATATGCCATATTTTTTATAAAAAAATATTCTTATATAAAAAAAATAGATATTTATTATGGTATAATAATTTTTAATATGATTAAACAATCTTACAGAAAAATATGAAAAATAGAATACATGTTTAATACATATTTAATGCAATGGGTGGGTTTGTTTTTCATCACAAATTCTCTCAAGTTGGGGTGTCATTGAAAATATCACTATTTGCAATTCTTTTTCTATCTATCACTAAACAAGATCAATATTTTGTCTTTAAAACAGCTGCAATAGAAAGCTTTTTTAGAAATTTATATAATTTTTTAATGAAAATATTTAAATTCATAAAAATTGTTCAATGTTAAATTTAAATCAAAATCATAAAATTATTAATTTTTAATTTCTTGAGTTTTTCCGTAATTTTTACTATAAAAGCAATAGAAAAAATATCATACTTCTTTTATGAATATTTTGTTACTACTATAAAAATATAACACAGCAATTTTTAATCAAACATTTTAGTATTTCAGTTATCTGAAAACTTTTCCAAGATAAAAAATTTTATATTTAAAATATTATTATTCATTTATTATAAAAATTACTTTTATAAAATGAATAGTTTTGAAAAATATTGTAAATAAATGTTGAAGTAAAGACTTGACCCATGAAAATAACTAAGTGATAATTATTAACATAGGGCACAAAAAAACAATATAATCTAACTTAAAATATATTTATATATTTCCAGTCTTTTTTTAAAAAAATTAATGTTATTTTCAATTTAGTTACAATTATATATTTGATATGAAGTTTTCAATAATCATATGAAAATATATACAAGTTATACTGCAATATGCAAAAGTTGAAATACTAAATAGTCATTCCCTGAAGTTATATTGTAATTGGTTCTGAAATTGGCAATGTTATTTGAAATGACATAAATCGATACAAATTTTTCCCATAAATACAATATTAAAATGGAATAATTTTTTTGCATAATAAATTTTGACCGAGAAAAGCAGATATTCTGTTACATATGAAAAATTTACAAAATTGTGAAATCTGACAAATCAAATAACAATTTAAGAAGAAACAAGCACTTCATGACTCTGAAGCACTCCAGAAGTTGATTGTATTGATTATAATTTTGTCAACTTGATTTGAAAACTGATATTTAAAATGTTTTTTGAATTGCTGTACTTCTAGGATCAGGAGCTCATGCATCAATGATCTAATTGAGGCTAAGTAACTGGTTAATCTCATATGTCCAATAATAATGAATGCAAGCTCACAGTCAATTTTGGAACCCTTTTTCTCTGTTCAGGCTCTGAATTCTTAAATTTTTCAAACATGGACTCTATTTTTTTCTTAATTTCAGTTAGATCATTGATGCATGAGCTCCTAGAAGTTCAGCAACTTGAAATAAAAATATGTTTGGTATCAATTTCCAAATCAAGTTGAAGTCTCCATTGAAAAGCTAAAAAATGACATCACATCACGAGACAATGGGATTTGCCGAATAGCTAGAGAGTAATAGTACATGTTTCAGCATAGATATCTTCACATGTTTATGTAGCTTCATAATTCCACAAATGCAGAAAAAGAATCATGGATGGGACAATTTTCATGCAAAATGGAGCTCCGCCTTCTATCGCACAATTAGAGCAGCAGCTTTCACGAGATTATTTCATTGAAGAAAAAGTAATTAGTCACTGTTTTCCATGGCATGGTCACCAGATCACTTGAGTGTACATTTATAGGATTTTTGGCTATGGTCATAACTCGATAGAAATTGGCATCAAGGCCAATGCCTATCAAGGAGGTATTCTTAATCTGGCTATTTTAAAAAACAACATAATGTAGTATGTGCAGAATATTTCTTCAGGATTGTTGCATTCTGCAGTCGAACACAATGTATCGAAAATGTAATTTCTGGTCCAAAGCAATGGCATCACGTCAAAGTTCCATTTCAAAGTAATTAACATTTTCGATCATCGTGAATAAACAATGAACAATGTTTGAAGTTGCGAAACTATTTCCTGAGATAATTTATTTCTATTTTTGAAAAGGACAAAAATAAAAATTTTAAATTTCATTTTAGATTTGTCTAACGATCTTACAAATTATTTGTTTTCTCCACGTATTTCTATTTGTTTTTGTCAACAGATGACGCCACTTTCCACTTAGTAAAAGTACTAAGTGGCGGGGCGAAATAAGCCCTTCCACAGGCTGCCCACCCCTGCGAAGGGGTCAGCCAGATTGTGGAGGACGGGGATCGACGGGCCGGGCCCGGAAGTCAGCCGGATTGTGGAGGACGGGGATCGACGGGCCGGGCCCGGATCAGCCGGATTGTGGAGGACGGGGATCGACGGGCCGGGCCCGGACCCTCAGGATAAATATTTTCAAGGGGTGGGACCCGAGACTCGAACCCGGGTCAGCCGGATTGTGGAGGACGGGGATCGACGGGCCGGGCCCGGACCCCATTGCATTTTCAAGGGGGGGACCGGAGATTTGAACCCGGTCCAGAGTGGAAAGCACCGAAGCGTTTTTACGCGGCCGGATTGGCCGACCCAACAGCGCCATATTTTCCGCTATCGGCAGATTTCGAAACAAATTTTTATCAAGAATTCTGGAATCTTCCCCATTTCTTGAATAGTATAATTATATATATATATATATACAGTGAAACCCCGATTTTGAAACTTTTCAGGGACCGGCCCGAAAAGTCGAACGAGCCGGGAAAACGCACGAAACGGGAACTCGACTTCATAATAAAAAAGTTATATAATTAAAACGTAGGAAGAGGCAAAGTTTTACATTGCATGTATAGGAAAATGCTCGGACTTCCGAAAATAGACGTTTAAAGCGGGAAAGTCGTACGATACGGTTTCACTGTATATATATTCAGTGCCGGATTTAAGCCGATTGCACCCAATCGGGCCTCGCGCTTGAGGGGGCCCCGTGTTTGTCAAAGTTTATGAAATAAAATATTGTATTATAATAAGAAAACATATTTTAAAACATATGTCGTTTTTCCATATTCGCGGAACGTATAAATGGTACGATATAATAAAGGAAGTTAAGGAAAATTACAATTACCGAAAACGTCAACACACTCAATTACTTTTTTACATTGAGCCCTATCACAATATCATAAAATGAATATTATTCCAAAATCATACAATGGATATGTTGATTTACAAAGATTTAAAATTAAATACACAGTTTAAGACAGGGGTTCCCAAAGTGCGACCCGCAAACCCTAGGAATGCAGCCCGCGATACAGATCATCCGCGATCTTGAATTCATAGCGATAATTTACATTTTTATAAAAAATAAATAAATTTTATTATATTATAATTAAAAATTGTTCAGTTAAAAAAATGCATGTATAAATGCTTTCAAATATGTTTTCATTATCTGGAAGCACTAATATATGAGATAAAAATTTTTTCAATCATGAGTATTAATAAGTCCAAATTGAGATCAAAATTAACTGGTGAACATTTACAAGAGGTGTTAAGAATACATTCAACCGACTTAGAACCAAGGGTCAATGATATTGGAACATTTACAAGCTGTGTTAAGGATACATTCAACTGACTTAGAACCACTGAGTATTAATAAGTCCAAATTGAGATCAAAATTAACTGATGAACATTATGTTAAGAATACATTCAACCGATTTAGAACCAAGGCTCAATAGATCGGAAGTACATTCGATCGACTTAGAACCAAGGCTCAATGATATTGAAAAAAAACAATTCCACAAGTCATACATTTCAGACTGATGAATTTATTATTATTTTCTTTGTTTATTTGAAATTTTTTACTTATTTTTTATTATTATTTTTGAAATGTGTTATTTTAAACAGTAATTATTGTAATAAAAAGTAATTATTGTCATAAGCAAAGAACGATTATGCTATAAAATTAGTATAAATCTTTCTCTTGTGTCTAGTTTGTTACCGATTTGAACTTATTTTTCCATAAGTTTTTTTGGCCCGTCAAATATTTTGGAATTTACAATTTGGCCCACCTAGGATAAATTTTGGGAACCCCTGGTTTAAGGGAATGCCTTCATTTTTAATAAATTTTATTATTTAAACAAACAGAATTGAAATAAATTTATTTTCATTGAAATTCAGATATATTTATTGTAAATCAAATAATATATCTGAATTAAAATCTTGATATTTATAGTTATGAAGTAAAACATTTAAATAAGGTGGAGTAGGGTAAGGGCGTAGATGGGGGAAGTGCATTATCAGGCTTTTTTATTATAAATTAAGCGAAATTTTGCTATTTGATATTGTAGTATTTTACTACAAATTAATATCAACCTATCGACATAGATAACGCACTATGAATGATGCAATTCCATTATTTACATCGACCTTTACAAAGTGTCGCTTCCGAACAGCACACAATTTTGACAGGATCTTAAAAATGCAACAATTCTTAGGATAACTTCATATTAGCAGCTATTTTTTGTAAGCATGTAGAATATTGATTAAACTTTATATTAAATAAACAATATTTTTTGACATTTCAAAATTTTTTGAGAAAAACTCTGGTAAGCTCTTGCCTCGTAAATATTGTTACCTGGGGCAAGTGTAGACAGGGCCGGCCCTAAGTGGTAGGTAAGGTGGCGACTATCTACGGCGGCAAAATTTAGGAGCGGCAAAACCGCCTGAATTAGAGCGGAAAAAAAATAAACATAACCCATAGGGGCGGCATTTTTTGGGTTTGCCTACTTCGGCAAAAACACTAGTGTCGGCCCTGGTGCAGATCAGCACCTTAGGATATTCGCGTATTAGACTGTTCTAGCCTCATAACAAGTTCAATTTTATTGTTTCGTGTTCTACAATTTAATTTGTTTATTAACTTCTTTTTCTTGCATATAACATGGTTCGCAGCTACGTCAGAAAAGCTAACAGGGGGCGATTATTCAAAAGAAATGAACAAAATATGAACGTTGTCGAGATGACGATTGATAAATGCAAAGATATCAATTAAAATTTTTGTATAAACCATTTTATTCGATAAAAAACATTTTGTCATATTTCACTATACCATCCCTTTAATCCATAAAAATCATTTTGTCATATTTCACTATACCATCCCTCACATTTCAGATGAAATACATTTTGTCATATTAAATAACAAAATGTGTGCTTTGTTATTTTGAAAAAAAAAATAAAAAGTGATATAAAGGAAATAATGTGAGAGGGGATGTATTAAATAAAACAAAAATATAAAATGATATAAGTACACAAGTTCTTATTAAACAATTTGTGTACTTACATCACTTTATATTTTTGTTTTATTTCACTGTACACCGCTCTCACATTTCAGAATTCAATTCTTGTTTCTTTAACAAAGGATAACTCTAAAACGAAACAAGCTATCTTAATGCGGTAAAAAGCATTTTATAGTAGATTTGTTTCTAATTCTGCTCTTGCCAATTAACATGCGTAAATAAACTTCAAAGCTTTTTAACTTCCACGTACACTCTTAACCCGTTTCGGGGTAAGTGCAGAGTAGCTGACATTTTGTACGATTTTATAGCAAATTTAAAATTTACAAGAATAAATTATACGGTAATAGCTACGCAATGCGATTGTTAACGACCCTGTTAAATATTTTTATGATTGGTTAAAATATTTGCATTTAAAGTCCAACTTTGCAAAACCCGCTCTTCATTTATCCCACTCCACCTTACTAAAATTTTCATGCGAAATAATTTAATTTACTTACGCCGGTTGCATCGACGTCAGTTAAAAATAACTATTCGTTAAAGTTACGGTTAAAATTTTTTTCGTTGCACCAAGCATAGAGTTTAACCAAAAATTAAGTAATAGATTAACTTAATCGCCCGATGACAAGGGTTTAGCTCCATGATTAATGAAAGCCGGTTGCATCGACGTCAGTTAAAAATAACTATTCGTTAAAGTTACAGTTAAAATTTTTTTCGTTGCACCAAGCATAGTTAGAGTTTAACCAAAAGTTAAGTAATAGATTAACTTAATCGCCCGATGACAAGGGTTTAGCTCCATGATTAATGAAATAAAACATCTTCTCATAGAGTTATCGACGACGAAGAGATTTTTTTTACTTTATATTTGTCCTTGTAGTTGATATAATTATGTCCTTGTAATAATATATTTCTTAAATTATATATTAGTGTGTATATATAGATTTATAATTTATATTGAATTATATAACTGAAATAGTCAAAGATCACTTATTTGTTAAATGTTAAAATAAAAATTCATTTTAATTATATAAACTGTGCAAAAATACATATAAAAATCTGTAAATATGCTCTTTAAATAAACTTTATTTAATAAAATATTATCAGTTTTAATACATATTTTATTAATCAATGTTCATAAGAAATAAATTTTTGAATTGCTTTGCTTGCTATATTGAAAAAATTTATGCTTCCATCATTTTTAATTTTATTAAAATTAAAATTAAAAAATTTCAATTTAATTGTAATAAATAGAAGCAAACATCTTGTAGAAATATAATGAATTTTGTTTTTTTAATAAAAAGTAATGGGAAATGTTTCAAAATTATTCCTATGAAAATTATGCTTATATTAGTCACTTATGATTGTAAATAAAATTTGAATATTTCTGCTAAATGTCATCTCTCGTAGAGAGTTAATATGTTTATATTTATTCAGTTGAAGACTTAAAATATATACTTTTCAATCAAAAACATCTAATATGTAGGGCGAAGAAAAACTTCTTCGTAATATTTTGTGTACTGATAGGAGACCTCGAAACAAATCGAAAATGTCTAATGAACATATGGTCTAAATCAGAAAATGACCCTAAGAACTTTTGGTTAGAATTGTCTCCTCTACATGCTCCTTCAATTTTTCCACAATTTTCTGAATCACCCTGTGTACTTCTATTGAATGAATATTGTCATAAATTTCATTATGTAACTTATTAGGCGAATCTAATAAAAATAAAATCGCTCAAATATTTATTATTACTTTAGTACAGTTCTTGATAAATTGTAATTTTTACATCAAATAGAAGATTCATTTTAGTTAATATATAAAGTGACTAGATGTTTTATGTTGGAATGCGAGACGTGTCGAAATAAAAATAAAAAAAAACGATTAAGACGTTTGTGAGGACACCATTTTTTAGTTTATTTATTTGTGCGTCATATTCTTTTTTTTTTTTTTTTTGTTTTTTTTTTTTTTTTTTTTTTTTTTTTTTTTTTTTTTTTTTTTTTTTTTTTGATATTTAAGGGGCGAGGCCAGTTCCAACCACAGGATTCACCCATACTCGTGGACAAGAGCCGGATGGTGAAGGACGGTGATCGCCGGATCGGGCCCAAAACCCGAAAAACTTTTCAGGAGATATCAGACCCGTACGCGAACTCTACTCTTCCTGTGTGGTACGCTGATAGCGTTACCACTCGGCCATCCAGCCACTTTGTCCGTCATAAAAATGTCTTGGATCTATATTTTATGTGTTTATTAATATGAAAATTATAAAAAACACACACTTCTAATAAATTAATAAAAAATAAATAAAACATATTCTTTTCATAACAAAAAATTAACTACACAGAAAATAACAGTCTCAAATAATAAATATCGAAAATATAGATACAACTATCAATATAACAAATATTATTAAATAAATAATTATATTATTTATATGTGTTTTTTCGCAGAGTGACGCGTGGTAAAGCTTTGGCTTACCACCCTAGAGGATCCGGGTTCAAATCCGGGTCCCACACCTCCAGTTTTTCAGGAGGGGTCCGGGTCCGGCTCGTTGAACCCCATCCTTCAACCATCCGGTTGACCCCATCATGGGTGTTGGCCAGCCTGTGATGGGTTTTATAAGTGGCCGCCGCCAGATACAGAATATCCCATGAGGATATGGCGGCTTAATCTAACAAACCAAACCATCGCAGAGTGACATTTTTTACAAATCTTCATTACTTGAACTATTCTTATAAAATTCTTCACAGGAATTGGAAAAATTGCACTTAATTTGTAATATTGCTTTCAACGTTTACAGCTCGGCTGCCTTTTTCTTTTAATTTGAATTTTAAATCGGTTATTTTTTGTAACAACCTTCATAATAATATTTTTATTATTTTCAATACTTGTCACACATAAATAGACAGATTTATTGCAGTTAATGACAATAGCGTTATCTAGTATTGTGGTGGCGAACCCATGACCCGCGGGTCAGACACTGATCCTCGAAGACTTTTTAAATGACCCACGTGTTGACTTTTATAAACTTACTTTATATATCATAAGAGAGAGACTTTAAATGACCCACGTGTTGACTTTTATAAACTTACTTTATATATCATAAGAGAGAGACAATCGAAAATATTAAAAAATTAAAGTATAAATATCTATAATGTCGAATTTATAAAAAAAGCATTATATATCCTAGCAAGGTTTAAAAACATTTTCCAATGTAATGCCAGTTGTAATAAAAGTCATCAACTTCATAAACGCAAGAGGTCTTAATAAACGAGAATTTGCACAATTATTAGAGGAAATTGAGTGCCAATATTCTGGGATTTTGACATACGACAATGTTCAATGACTCAATTGCTGTCAAGTTCATAATCAGTTTCTCAATTTATTAGAAGAAATAAAGCTCTTTTTGAATGAAAAGAACAATAGTTATGACGAATTTTCAAATATAGATTGGTTAAATGATTTAATGTTCTTGTGTGACATCACTCAGCTTTTCAACGAACTGAATAAAAAACTTCAGGGAAATGGACTAATTATATTAATGATGTTTGAAAATATTAAAATATTTATGAAAAAACTTGATATCTTCACTAAAGATTTGGAAATGAAAATTCATGAAATATTTTCCTCAATTACAAAAACATTTTCAAATCATAAAAATTTTTGAAAATACGCTTGACATTCAAGAAAATGCAATTAAAAAATATTTAATCATTATGCAGGAAATAAAACAAGCTTTTCAGGAGAGATTTAACCAATTAAAAGTTTGGAAAATACGTTTCATTTTATTTTATATCCATACAAAACGGAATTCGAAACAATGTGAGTTAACCGAATTTATATGGCTAGGTATCATAATTTAGAAATGGAATTAGTTGAATTTCAAAGTACTGTACCAAAATGTGGAAAAATAAATTTGGAAAACTTGATTTCCAAAGTAGAAGGAAAAATTTCTGAAAGTAGTGCAGATAATAATGATCAAAACAATGTGAGTTAACCGAATTTATATGGCTAGGTATCCATAATTTAGAAATGGAATTAGTTGAATTTCAAAGTACCAAAATTTGGAAAAATAAATTTGGAAAACTTGATTTCCGAAATAGAAGGAAAAATTTCTGAAAGTAGTGTAGATAATAATGATCTCACACTAAAAATTGAAAATATTATTTTAAACGTATGGGATTCTTTACCAAACAATTTTATATCAATGAAGAAACTTGCTAATGCTGTTTTAACGATGTTTGGGATCACATTTGTGTGAAAAATTGTTTTCCTCAATGAATTTTGTAAAATCTATCAACAGAAATAAATTTGGAAATGAATTGACTGCGAAATGCATTAAACTAATGAATACGGAATATAAATCTAATATTAAGAAACTATCTGAAAATAAGCAACAATAGATTTCACATTAAATATATATACTTTATCAATTTTATTATACATACACATATCTATAACTATGTTTATTAATAAAGAATATTTCAAAATATATATGCGTTTTTCTTTATTCCTTGTTCATTCAAATACTCAGTGCAGAGGTGTCACTGGGCATGGTGTCACCTGGTGCGGTAATTCATGGTATCATCCCATTGATATAAATTTTTTGACATCGATCTTTATTTTTTGCTCTTCACTTGCAAAAGTATAAGTTGTAAAAAAACAAAAAGAAAACGTAAGAGGATTTTAAAAGTATGAATCAAAAACGGGTCAACTGTCAAGTTTTTCTGTTGATAAATTTTCCGTGTTTCCAATTTATTGGTACTCTTTTACCACACACCCCCTTTCCAGTTGACGCCACTGAATTAGTGACCCACGAGCTAATATTTAAAAAATAATGAACAAACTTTGACCCACTTCTCAAAAAGGTTCGCCATCACTGATCTAGTATGAAGTAGAGGAAATGGCAACTTTTTGCCATTGCGAAAATATTAAAAATGTTACATGTCCAATCCGGGACAGTTTTCATTGCGGGACAAACAACTCAAATCCGGGACAGTCCGCATAATCCGGGACGTCTGATCACTTTATTAATATACAAACTCATATAAATATGAAAAATTTTTTCTTATTAGAGGAAATTCATAAACTCCTATTAAATTGGCGGCCGGATGGCCGAGTGGTAACGCTGTCGGCGTGCCACGCAGGAGGACCCGGGTTCGCGTCCCGGGTCTGGTCCCGGATTTTTTTCGGGGTACTGGGCCCGGCCCGGTGATCACCGTCCTTCACCATCCAGTCCCCCTCCATGGGTGTGGGTGCAACCCATGCATCCTTCACCATCCAGTCTCCCTCCATGGGTGTGGGTGCAACCCATGGTTGGAACTACCCCCCTTAGTAATCTCCCTGATTGGAAAGGGGGCGTAAAATATTCAAAACCTTAGTAATCTCCCTGATTGGAAAGGGGGCGTAAAATATGCAAAAAGAAACTTCTATTAAATCTTTAAAAAACTTAAAACAATACAAAATCTCAACTTTCCTCAGATTTCTTAAGTTTATATAATTTATTCAATAAAATTATAAATTAAAGGAAGTTTAAAAAAAAAATTCCTCCATAAAGTTAGTATTTGTATGAGTTTATATGTTAATTAAACTGAAACTTCTATTTGATGTTAAAATTACAATTCACTAATGGCTTGTTGTTATAGAAAAGCTATTTCCCTTTTCTATTAGCTGTTTTCGGATTAGGTTAAGTTAATTTCAGTTGAGTCATTATATTGCACATGGGATATACTATAACTGGTGGCGTCCATTTTTAGATCTCCTTGTTGTTATAGAAAAGCTATTTACCTTTTCTATTAGCTGTTTTCGGATTAGGTTAAGTTAATTTTAGTTGAGTCATTATATTGCACATGGGATATACTATAACTGGTGGCGTCCATTTTTAGATCTCATTGACATTTCCTGAGACTTTGCACATTTTTCAAAACAATAGTTGAGGGAAGGATCATGTGGGAAAAAGGAAGAGGAAGACCAAGAACATTCATCAAACAATTGTGCAAAGAGAATATGGTAGAATGAAGAGAATGGCAGAGGATAGAAGAAAAAAGAATACTTTGTGTTATGTCGAGGACTGATCGGACATAACACAAAATATTCTTTTTTCTCGGACTGGCTGGCTAATAGATGATGGACTTGATGGGCCAATCGGAAGGATGAAGGATGGAATTCAACATGCTGGGCCCGGACCCTTCTAAAAAACTGGAGGTATTGGACCGGATCCTCCTCCAAGATGGTAAGCGATTTGCTTTACCAAGCGGCCATCCGGACAATTGAATCCAATTAGGAATGCAACTATTTTTGTAATTGGTGACTGAGTTATATAAGTATAACTTTCATAGAATAATTTTAGAACATTTCCCATTAGTTTATATTAAAAAACTTCATTATATAGTATTCTTAGCAAGATGTTTATTCTTTTTTATTACAAAACTTTCATCTACTTTTGTAAGATGGCAGTAATTTTTGAAATTAATCCTACTTTTATTCAATAATAAGATATAGACTATAAATATTTATTCGCAGAATCTCGGTTATACATATATGACGATTACGTTCTATTCATTCAACAATTGATAATACATTATTCGTTATGATATCTTAATCGTTGCTGAAGATTATGTACTTTTGTAAGATGGCAGTAATGTTTGAAATTAATCCTAATTTTATTCAATAATAAGATATAGACTATAAATATTTATTCGTAGAATCTCGGTTATACATATATGATGATTACGTTCTAATCATTCAACAATTGATAATACATTATTCGTTATGATATCTTAATCGTTGCTGAAGATTATCATTCTTTTGATCTCAGACGGTTTGATTTATAATAACTTAATTTTTCTTCTTTATAAAAGTTTAAAATCTGTATTTCGTTTCTTTTATTTCTTCGTATTCTATCAGCAGTGCAGCCTAAGTTCAAATATTTCTAAAATTAAACAATAGAATAAATAAATCCTAATAAAACTAAATTTAATAACTATTTGCATTCGTTTAACGTTAGTAAAATATAATTATTTTATGGCATTTTATTCACATTGGGCGTCCATTTGAACGCAACGATTACTTTTTTAAAAAATTGGTCTGTGTGTGATTATATTTTTATTAAATCGAAATCAATACACCTATATCTTATTTAATTTAAAAAAATGCATTTTTTTATTAATCAAAAACCTGAATGACTGAATAAATAAATTATTCATTTCCACATAAAATAGCAATACCAATGTTTTATCAATTATTATTATACTATTTATTTACATGTATAATAATAATTCGTCACACTACTATAATGTATTGGTTAATGCATCATTATTTGCTTTTATGCGAAGTTATATTATTGTTTACTAAAGTATATTAAATACATAATAAACAATAAACAATAAATTTCGAAAGATTTATTAAAAGTCTTTCGAAATTTTCAGAATTACAATATATTGAAAATCAATACCATGAAATTAATTTAACTACTGTTTCTGTATTTTTATTTTTAATTGGGCTAAATTATGACGAATTTTAGAATAATTTAATTTGTTTTGTGCTATTAAAATATCATATATACAATATGCAAATGCAATTTAATATCAGTTATTAAACAAACGTGTTAGTGAATCTTATTTCTCAATGTAAACTACAGTGAATTACGTATCCGAACTCGTCTTAGCCATTTTAAAAAAACAATCACGTGACTGTATGGAACGTATGTCAAAACGTTGTCATAGCAACTGAGTAAAATAGATTTATAACTCATTCGATATTATTAATATCAAAAACATCTAATTTTAAGTTAAAATTATTTATATTTAAAAATTATGCATCAGAATATTAATAATGTTTTTATTCTTAAGTTAAAGTACCTGATTAATCATTTGGTTAATTGGTGACGTCATCCTCAAAATTAACCAATCGTTATTTACAACTGTGGCGTTCGTCGTGGAACTTGGAACGATCATCTTTAAATGCGTTGGAAGAAGAATCGAATCGAATAAATTTTTTTTTTATTAAAAAAGGAAGTTATTTACTAAGAAACTGTACTTTAAAGTTGTTATAAAAAGTTCAGAACTATCGAAAGAATGTCAGAAATAATTAAGAAAGGAGAAACATCTTCGGATAATCCTCCGAAGAAAGTGATCGGTAAATGTTTGGATTTGCAAAAAAACAATAAATTAATTGCGTTTTTTTATTATTAATGACTTAAGCCGATAAATGTAATAGTAATCATTTTATATTTATCAATTTCAAATTTTTAAATGTTCATCGTTTGACAGTTTCTCAAGTTTCTTTGAAATGGTTTTTTCAATTCGAATATTCTAATTGAAATAAACTATAAAATAGTAAGGGCATTATACAATTCATTCAAAAAGCGGCATAATGAAATTTATAGTTCAGTTCAAAGAAGAAAGTAGTATGATGGTAAACAGCTGATGGATGTTTGATAGTTTGTTGGATATTAATGGTGTTGATACTGTAGCCTATCGTACAGCCCCTTGATTTTAGTAGTTTATTCATTGTATTCTAAAAAATCTAACAATATTGTTCAAAATTAGCAGCAGTAATTAATATTCAATATTAAAAAATTCGCTTTTATAAAGAAAAAAGTACTATATTACTGTATTTATTTATGTTTCGAGAAACTTTCAAGGTTGTTTAATTTACTTATATAAAATAAAATTTATAAATCAATGAAAAATGTTCAGAGTTGTCACATATGGAATACAGTCCATAGAATATTCCCAGGCCACATGTCGTCAACATCCATTATACATTTTGAGTTTATTAGCCATATATCTCTAATAAATAACTCCTTAACTCCTACTAATACTTGTCAGTGCTTTAAAATATAATAGTTATTAGCCATTTGATAGAATTTTGAAAGAAACATATTGTATTTACACATGCTCTACTCTCTTGTATGTTTTGTATAATTTTGATTAGATTTTTCAATAGTAATTTGATAATGAATACTATATGAAATAAGTATAAATATGCAAGTTTTCAAAACTCTTTCAGAAGGGAATTTGAAAATTTAAATATGTATTATATAAATACATACATATATTATTTTATTAACATGAAATTTATATTCATACATACATACATATATATATATACAAATAAGTGTGTATATAAATATCAGTAATTTTATATACAATATTGATAAGTTTCTAGTATTTCTTCACTTTATTCAATACTGTATATAAAATCATTTATAAATCAGTAGTAGTTAAAATAGATTGTTTTGAAATCTTAATCATTTTATCTTATAATAAACTACTTGCATAATTATTATTTTATAAACAAAATAACTTTTAAGCTTTAAAGATCTTAAAAGTTGTGAAAAGTCTCTATTGAATATCAATTTATTAATATTTTGAAACAAATAGTACTGTAATTCAATATCTATTTCCTCCAGCTCTTTAGAATTCACTAATTGATTTTTTTAAAATATAAAAATATCAATTTAATGTTGTAAAATAAATGTGATAAAAAGATATCATTTGATTATATTGTCATTTTAAAAATGGTAAAAATATTGCTTATATCTTCGATACAAATAGTTAATGCTTATATTCTGTTTTTTATTTTAAAAAAAAGAAACTTTGCCTATATATAAGCAATAGAATATAAGCATTAACTATTTGTGTTTTTTATTTTAAAAAAAGAAACTTTGCCTATATATATCTTATAATTATATCCATAATTACTCTTAACTCTACACCCATTAGTAATGACACAAGAGTCCCTGAACAATTCAATAGTGGAATTATCATTTCACCACTTGAACAGCAATGCTATGCTAGATACCAAATTAGCTATAAGTGATGTACTTATTAGTGATAAAAAATAAAAACCAGTGAATCAAATACTCAAACAGTATTTATTTTAATTATATATATATAATACATTCATTTGTACATGCTATTAATTTGGCACAGTATAATTGATGAACCAAATTTGAATCTCTATATATCAAAATCTCTTAAATATTTTACAAGATTTTTTAATTCTAATATATAAAGGAATATGTTTTATTGTTAACAAATGAAAAATTATGATCTTGAGATGCTTTCTTCATAGCTGTTCTTCACTTTGTCATCTTGTTTTTGTATCTAAATATTTG
>AYEL01071244.1:0-49899 GCA_000484575.1 Olivierus martensii
ATCTTTCTGATGTTTCACCCCTTCAAAGCCAAGTGACTGTTCTTGGACTGCTCCTCGTCCAGTTTTACTAACTGAAAATTAACAATAATTTGTTAATTTGTTAATTATCATAAAAGGAGGCGGAGCTTTGTTAGTAAGATTGGTCTATGCTTACAACTCGCATTAATCGAATATTTGCTCGCACTAACTGAAAAACGGTATCAATTTTATAAGTCGCATTAATTGAAATTGCATTATTCAAACTCGCACTAATCGAGGCCTACCTGTAATCAATTTCACTTTATTTTAAATTATTACTGTTAGGGTTATTTTTGCTTGTACTTTGTTTATTGCATAGTATGCTATTTGCATATTTAGTGATTTAGAAAATTCAAATAATGCTAACTATATCACTGTTTTATTTTATATTACTGTGCAGACACACCATAGATTGAAACACTAAGCAAGTGTAATTTATACCAGAAATTCAAGTTAAAAGTCTGTATCTTGCATTTACAGAGAACATCTAATTGTCAAAAGTTGTAATTTGTCTAATTATTGAAATTTATTATTTTAATATTAAAAAATTTTTATTCATTATTATTGACATAATATTCTCTTTCCTCAGTGTGGATTAGAAACTAATACTCACCTTATTTAAGACAAATATATAAATATTTTATATAAGTTAAGAAAGTTATTTTTTAACAAATATTCTGAATCAAATGCATTTGGTGCTACATGAAATATGATAATTGTACTTTCATGACTATAATGCTATATTAATTTCTAATTGGAAGGGAGCCAAACACTACATGGAATGATGGTGTACCAATAATGATATATTTAAAATCAATAGCAACATATGCAGTATGGATAAACAAATAACTTGAACTTCTAAATATTATAAGCAAATATGTCTACACTAAATAACTTATAAATACAAGTAGCTCTCACTTTTAACTTGGTTCCTGGAGCAAGCTCATTAAATAAGAAATCTTAAACCAAGAATCAATTTCCTATAGATATACAGGTAGTCCTTGACTTACGACGATTCGCACTTACAACGGCCAAAAATTATTACTAAAAACTCTAATTCAACCTTGCCATTTGCATATATATGCATATATCACATTGCTTTTGTATATGCATTGCAGCATTGCCATTAGTCAGCAAGCAAAGTCATAATTTATTATTGTATTTTGTGGTAACTGTGTCATGTCCAGTAAGAGAAATAATACTATTGATGAAAATTCCAACATAAAAAAGGCAAGGAAAAGTTTAACTGTTTTAAGTTAAATAGAAACCTAATTTATGAAAATATTAAAACAAAACACAAGCAAATCAAGAATTAAAAATGTCCTTGACTTATGACAGAGATGTTGAAATGGAACCTCATTGTAAATAGAGGACTACCTGTAATGTTAAAACCAGGAGTTCCATTTTCTGCAATGCAATTTGACCATAATAAAATTAAGTAAAGGTAAACAAAATGAATAATATGTAATTAAACAATATACCCACCCTTTAAAATCAAGCCAATTATAATAATAATAGAAATTTGCCATTTTAATATTAAAAAGTTTTTATCCTTTATTATTGACAGACAAGTAGATGAGCTTTAATGCAGATGAACTACTGTCTTAATTACACTCTGAAAATAGGAGTTATTTACATAATATATTGATAAAACGAAAGCCATGCTGCTGCTGCTACAACTACTCAGCTCCATTTTGAATTTTCTGATTTTGAAACAGACAACATTAGTTCCTGCTATAAACCAGTTGTCCTGCATTGTATAAATGTGGGTTTAAATGCCTTTTTATGAACGTTTAGAATTTATTTATTGTAATTAATGTTTACTTTTTTAATTTTTTTGATATTTTATATTTGAAAAACTTGTTAATCCAGGAACTTGTAAACTGAGAATTACCTGTACAATATACTTGTTCTGTATGACAAAAAAAAGATATGGAAAACATTTTATGCAAAGCCAGATTTATGAAGTCAGATATATGTAAACCAAGATATACTTATATAATGTGCCAATCATATAAATACCAAATATGTTTCTCATATAATTTCAAATTTTAAAATGTTAAGCAAATTTAATTGTAATTTAATATTTATTAATTTTATGGAATTGTTGAATAACTATATAAAAATAAACAACAATGATCAAAAGAGATAATTTATTTCAGAAATATTTTCTATCTAAAACTGTCAATTAATAGTAACAACAATTTAACATAAAACTATTGGTTAACAGTAAATGATTTTGAACCTAAAACCTCAAAAGCTGAGAAAGAACTCAGAAGTAGGTGAGGAACATTTTCTCCTGATTAATGCTCTTTATTTTTATACAGGGTGAAGAAAAACTTCATTTAAAGTTTTTTGTACTGATATGGGGCATCGAAACAAAAATGTTAATGAACATATGGTCTAAATGGCATCTTTTTTGAGTTAGATTCTTTAATCACAATTGAGCATACAAAGTACCATTGCCACATGTTGCATTACTCTCAATAGTGATTGGCTAGCTCTTCACATATTTGATTGTGATTGGCTAGCTTTAAAAAGGTTGAGACTCAAATGATGCCATTTAGACTGTGTATTCATTGACATTTTTGATTTATTTCAATACCCCTATCAGTACGCAAAACTTTACAACAAAGTTTTTCTTCACCCTTTGTCATTTTATGTTGGGAAGTAAAGAATGAATTGTTGAATAATTATATATATAGAATTTTATTAGGAATTTTCTTATTTAAGTTTTGTGCTGTTTTCCAATTAGAGCTATTCAATGTCAAGGCAATTTCAGAGTCAATCACAGATTGCTTGTAACTAAATGGGGTTGACCAATAGGTAAAAAATGGAGATTAATAGCTTATGAAAATATCTGAAAAAGAGATAGCTCCTCCAGGCTAGCATTTTCTCATTTGATGATTTGCAAATCCTAGCGTTTCTGAAAGATGATATATAATGTAAGGTACAAGTTTTTTTTTTATAAATATATAAAAAAATAAATGTATACTATGCTTGAATTCATTCCATAAATTAGTCAATTTTATCAACAAACATAGCATTTATGATTATGGTATTTTAATGCCTTAAATTTTACTGGTAAGAATTTTAATTATTCTGGATTATTTTTTTAATTGAATATTAGCATTTATGCAACATATTTTGACTTATTTTTACAAGTTAGCCTTTTACACTATTTATGAATTAAATTTTTACAATTGCATCTTTAGATGATGTTGCTATTGTTTCTTGTTATTTTGTTTGATTTTTATCAAGTATTCTTTTACATAAATTTTTAAGTATCATTAGTTAATATTTAATAGTCTAGTTTGCTTTTTAAAAATGCCTTTTAACAACCAAACAATACTTTGATTTTATGAACATTGTATTTAATAGAATTTGACTCAGATGAATCTGTATCATAAAACCAAAGTAAACTACATTCATTATGGCCATAATTAAGTTGACTAGCTAAAAGTTGATTTTGAAACACAATGAGGAGTTAAATAATAATAATAATTGAGAAACTTAGGTAGCTTGATCTTTTCTGAACTTTCTATATCTGTTCATTAGTTCAAGTTTTTGAAAACACTCAAGTTTTAGCAACTCTAAAATTATGTAAGTTGTGTATTTTCAGTGGAAAAATTATTGTAATTATTATAAATTTACTTGATTTTTTGCGAGCTAATTAAAATATTCAGAAAAACTAAAATTATATGAATGTCAATTACTAAAACATGACTTTCATGCAGAAAAATAAACATACTTTAAGGCTCTGAATTCAAGTTTTCCTATACTGCTGTAAGTGCTTTGATTTACTTATATTTAAAAGATACAATAAACTTTTTCTACTTGTTCAGCCCTCTTTAGATTAATATTTTACATACAGCGTAATTAGAATATATTGATTCTTCAGCAAACATAAATTAATTTGTATCATTTCAGAACGTTTTTATAACTATAGTAATAACCACATTAAAATATATTTTTATTGTAATATAGTAATCATTTTTTTTAACATTCTTGCATCTTATCTTTGTTATTTAAAAACTTCATTAGTAATAATCATACACTGGAGAGCAAAAATTATATTGTAATCTAATTTTTGTTCTCCAGTGTTTCAATAATAATTTTCTAATATTTTTAAATATGAAATATTAAAATTTCATAGAGGTATTTACAGGATGCTGAATATGTAAATAACAATTAAAACAAATGCTGTCAGCAATATACAAATCTAGAAATGCTATTAAACTTGTTCTTCATAGTTCTGATTGTTTATTTTTCATTTTTGGAACTTTTATCTGTATTTTAGAATAGCCAAATCTTAAAAAATGCCTAATAGATATTGTAATTCTTATATTAATTCTTATATTGCTAATTCTTTATAATGATATGCTGTTGGTTAAATTAAAATAAACTTGAGTCCAACTGATATGAAAGAAGTTGAATGTGTGAAGACTGTGATATTAAGGTTACAGAAACAATTTCAAGAAACAGGCATTGCTAAAAGGTGTATTGAAGGATTTTTCTCTGTTACAAACTTCAAGATGACCATTACCTGTAGATAAACACTGTGATCAAAAATAAGGCGAGAATGAGGCATACAAACCATTATAAAGTTTGTATGCCTCATTCTCACCTTATTTTTGAATTTGCTTCAGTTCATTTATTCAAAAATAAACTGAAGCTGTTTATTTTTGAATTCACTGAAGTCATTGAAAGGAGAACTATGACTGGAAGGCTTAATGAAGCATGCTTTTGTACAAGGACACCAAACATTCTGTATCTTTGTCTCAATTCAGAAAAGGAATCATTTGAGTTGGTGTTGTCTACATGTTGCTTAGGACACTGACATATATGTAAAACAAACTTATATTCAAAAATGCCCAAATTAAGTTTGCAATTTGATTCCAGAGGAAATAATGTGATATATGGTATCAGGCCGGCCACAAACTAGTCGATATTGCAGCAATCTGGTTGCATTCGACGTCATACCAAAATCGTATGCACAACTTGTCATTGCATACTCGTTGCAGTCACATCGTCACCTTCGAAGAAAAAGAGACGGAGCAAGTAACTTTCCTAACATCAAACATGTTAGATATTTGGTGCGATGAGACATGCGCAATGTAAACTTTGGAAAATTGAGCATGCGTATTTGGATATTGTTGTAGTTTGTCAGGTGAAATCAGTTAAAGCACTAAACGTTGTTGATTTCAAGTATAGTAATAGTAAGATGAATTATTATGTTTGTCAGATGATCTACATTTATTAAATAAATTTGAGATTTTAAATCAAATTTAAATGATACAATAATAAAATTTATATAGGAAGAAAAATTCACATTATTTAAAGGTAAATGGCATTGTTTTAAAAGCTAACAAATATTTGGTTGGAGAATAAAACAGCTATTCATTCTACTAGAATTGAGAAATTTAATCATTTGAGAATAAGAAACAAAAGAAACTTTTTGTTTGCGTCATAATTTTATTTCTTTTTGAACAGCTCATTAATAATATATGTAGAATATATAAAGATAAAATGAATATGCAGTTCAATGGAAGCCAGCATTGGCATGTCTTCTCTGTATGTCGGCATTATTCGATAGGTAAACAAATGTTCGAAAAATGTTAACAGATGTTCGAGAAATGTTGATTGGCTATGAAAACAACGTCATGAGTGACCTAGATTTAACAACCTCCTCAAAGATCGTGTCCAGCAACATCTTATGAAATGATCACATGACTAGAGAAATTTCATCTGACGTCAGATCGCAGTCGATGCCATCGACTAGTTTGCGGCAGGCCTTAGCCATCAAGTATTTGAGAAATTGATCATTTTAGAGTTAGAGAGAGGTCTTAGTGGGCAGGAATCACTATCAATGGCTATACAGATCTCCACATCTTTGAAGAACTTTTAATAGATAGTATTATAAAGATTGTGTGCGTATGTATATATATGTGCATGCATGATTTTTAAATATAAATTATAGTGATAGCATATTATATAAATTTTGAAATATTAATTATATAAAATATTTCATCTGAAAATCAGAATCATGACTTGCTCTGACTGTTTTTGAATTAAAACAATTTTAACAAATTTCAGATTGAGATATAACTTAATTTTTGAAAAATCGATATTTTTATATAAGAGGACCCCAATTCACAACAGGACTGCATTTAAAAATTTTGATTATAGTTCATAATCTATCATAACTCAGTACATAATTTTCCATAGTTGCAATGTTGTAAATGGAGGTTACATTCACAACTACAGGAACTCAAAATATTCAAAATAGTAGTTTATGGTAATAATACAATTAAAAAATAATAATAATAGTTTATGGTAATATTGAATAAAAGCTCTTTATTCATTAAAACAAGGAAAATGGGTATTTTGTTCTTATTAGCACTTTTTATAAATAAAAACACACAAAATCAAAGAAGGAATGTAAGTTTTTAGCATATGCTAGAAGGCTGCATGATAAAACAGTTGTTTATCACCTTGGAGGATTAAGATTCATTTCCAGGTCTCATATATCCAATTTTTCAGAAAGAGTTCAATTCTGGCAAGTCTGTTGAACCTCATCTTTCAACATTCTGGTTGATGATTGGGGATGTGGCTCTAAAAGTGGCTTGTGGCTCTAAAAGTTGGCAAAAGTATTTCATATGATTCAGCAACTTAATTCAAATTAGCCTAACAAAGTTATTAGAAAATAAGCAATTATTTTTTTAATGCCACTTCCCAATCACTGGCCGATTATTACATAGCTAACAAGTAAGTTAATTCTGGCCTATCATCTGCCCCCATCTGTGATAAAGTCAACAGGACTTGACCATAGGTGGATCAACAACCAGACTGGATTCATCAAAAAATTGCATGGAATTCTGATAAGTGAATTAATTTATATGTGATTTTATTGCAGCCATTTCAGGAACTATTTTTGAATTGAAATGAAATAATATAATTTTTATAAAAAAAACATTTGATTGCCATTTTTTCTTTTGTATTACAGTAAACTCCTATATAACACACTTCCTTTTAAAGTGAATTCATATAACACAACAAAAAAATTATGACCAATATTCATACAATGCTATAAACAGTCCTGTATACAAGTAATATGTGGGATAAATTTAACATTTGAAATACTTCTTGACTTTTTGTTTAGAAATGCAGAATGCATACACTTACCTATTATTTATATATACACAATGAAGTTAATAGTTATAAAAGATGTCTCTGAGTTCTTTTATAAATCTTTATTAAGTTTAAATTTGTATAAAATTGTCTGAGAATACATCTTTCATATGATATGGAATGTATCTCCTGCATTATATGAGAGTTTACTGTATATGCCAATTTTTTATTCAATTGGATACTAAGAAGCTGGGCATTCCAATACTCACTATAGGCCACCCATACACGATAGTGAATGAAAGATAGGGTTGAATGAGCTGCATCTGGATACCTAAAAAAAAAATCTAAAGGTTTCCATGACTTCAAAATCGAAGTCATGGAACACTTTTGATTGTAAAGAAAATTTGCAGAACACTATATCACTAAAATTATAAAACAAACAACAAAAATATGCATGAACATGCATTTTACTAAAAATTATACATTACACATTAAATAACAGTAAAAAAACATTAATTAAAAAAAACATATATTCTTAAGAACTGTAACTCTTAAGAATGTTTTTGTACTCTTTGATTGTAAATCAAGTTTAATGCAATGCCTGAGCTAATTGTCTTTGCAGATTTGAGTAATATCAAGTCTAATATGTGATAAAGTACCCTCATTTCATCATCAATATTCCTAAGTCTTTTGAATTTTTTAGATTTTATATTTATTAATGTTGAAAAAGCTCACAAAAATATGATAGTGAAAACTGTAGCAAAATCTTAAATACTTTTGTGGGTAAACTTTCTTAATAATTTATTTGAAAATGCACGTTGAATCTTGTCTGCATTATAAAATACGTATTGCGAGTATGCTAAGGTCATTCAAGTAGACATTGCTTTCATAATTTCACGGAACATTTGTAACACATTTGTAGAACACCGATTAAGAACCACTGGATTAGAGATTCAGAATTAAATACAAATACTGTATAGTGATAACAGCACACTTCATTCTTCTGACTACTAGGCCATTTGGTTTATTGGCCACCATTATTGCAAAATCATTGGTGGCAGTTGTTAGTATGAATTATCATCATAAATAATCATTGTTATAAGGTAGTGGTGTTCAACCTGTTTTATTATGCGATCTACTCTCTTATATATTATGTTCTCCTTATTAATATAAGATTAAGTACAACTATGCAGTTAAATGCGCTCACTCACTTTGGAGGATCCACTCTTCCAGTCCTAAAAACTTTGTGTATTTAAAAATTTATCACTTTTAATTATTTTAATTCAACAAATGAAGCAAATATATTGAAATAAAATATTTATTTTTTTATTTTAGAAAATCAAAGTTAGAAAAAAACAACAGATTGATTACAGACTCATAAGTTACAGGAAATGCTGGGCAACAGATTGATTACAGACTCATAAGTTACAGGAAATGCTGGTTGATTAAAAAGGGTTAATGTGAAATTTGGTATTGTATGGAGCTCTCAATATTTTCAGTCAGGTTGATATGAAGAAGTGGCCAATTGTAGACATCATCCAAATGATTGTTTGTAATTTGGTTTCTTGATTTTCTTTATGACATTCATATTTGAAAAAATGGACTCTGGCAAGTATGTTGATTTGAAACATGACTGAATTTTTTCCACATTATCAATTAATATTGGAAATTTTTCATGTGTACAAGTATACTTCCACATGATAAGAAAATTACTGATTTGGCATTTTTAATGAAAAAATAAATAAACAATAGCAATACACTTAGACAATTAAAAAATAATACAAAATAATGATATATAAAATATTGTTTTCAGTTTTAATTAAATTTGTAAGTAAGGGGGAATAAATGAGATTGATCAAAAATTGCTCCATGATTGATCGGTTGATCGCGATCGACGGGCTGAACACCATTGTCATAAGGGATAGAGATCTTCATAACACAGACCATCATTAGTCTGGAATTTTGTGTACATCAATTCAAAAAGAATAAATTATTAATGGCGCATTAAGATTTTTTTATGTTTTTTTAGCTTCTTAGCATTCTTTTGATGATGCTGAAAACTAGTTTTTATCATCAAAAATATAAAATATTTAAGACTAGCATTTAACTTGTATTTCATTTATTTTATTTTAATGATAAAAAGATTAAGGATGAACATTAAATTTTATTCACTGCATATTTTGTAGATTATTTGATATATGAGTCACTCACTTGCCAAATCGATTAACTCCACAAAACAAAACGTAGAGAAAAATGATAAAATAATATACATTGTTTTTTAAAATTCTCTTTAAAATATAAATTCAAATAAACATTTTAGAATGTATTATTACAGGTATAGCTTTTATCTAACAATATATAAAAATGCATAAGATAGTATATCCTTGGAGTAATCATTATTTTTATTATAAAATCAATACTCCATCAGTCACATCATACAATATATTTGGATGATGTAACTGATGGAGTTAATCGATTTGGCAAGTGAAAATAAAAATAATACCATCGAATTCAATCATCAAAATATTTTTAAAAATAAGTTAATGCAGTATTTATTTCAAATGTTAAACAAAAGTTTGGTTGCTAGACAATGTCAGATAATTGTGAGAACAAGGTTGAGTGCAAAGAATTAGGTTGATTCCCATTATCCGCTGCGGAAAGCGGAATGATCAAAAACCACTGCAGATAAACAAGTTAGCAATTTTGCTTGCAGGTTCCCTTAGTCATGGTAAGCTTCGCTTTCTCCAGGATTCTTAATGCCGTTCCCATGATTCATTTCATATAAAACAAAATGGATGCTAAACAATGAAAGGTACTCACTATTTACAAAATGATGTTAACAGCTGCAGTAAATAAGAAAATTGAAAAAAAAATTCAATGAAGTGAAAATGTTGGATTTTAAATATTTATAAGAAATACGAACAATGTTTCTAAGCTATTTGATTAAAGAGATAAGATTTAATGATAGAGAATCTCACCATCTTGACTCAGTCAAGATTGCCAACAATTCAACGTTACAAAATGCATGGATTTTGTTGGTGGATGTTACCTTGACGGATTTTATCCTTGCGGAAAAGTTGAATCCATCTAGACACTGGATGGTAGCGGATTTTATGCCTTGGTATGATGTCAAAAGTGTGCTATGACATCATACCACATGACATCATGTCATGCTCATATTTTCCGCTGCGGTTCCATGTTAGTGGGAACCAACTTTTAGTCATAGTCATTGAGTTATGATCGCAGTAGTCTCCACATGGTCTTCCTTATTTTTGTATTTAATCATCTTTTACTTTGTTTAATATGCTGCGGTTCCATGTTAGTGGGAACCAACTTTTAGTCGTAGTCATTGAGTTATGATCACAGTAGTCTCCACATGGTCTTCCTTATTTTTGTATTTAATCATCTTTTACTTTGTTTAATATAATAAATTATTTATCTTACAAAGGTATTATTCTATTAATCTATATCTATATATATTATAAATCTGAAATGCCTGAGAGTGTATGTTCGGTTATAACGCAAGAACGGCTGAATGGATTTTTATGAAATAATTTTTGTTTGTAAATTTTTTTGCTTAAATTCCGTGACAGACAGGTATTGATTATTAGAAATTGATTTTATATATTTTGAAATCTATTGTTATTCATTTTTGACAATAAATATCAATAGAATGTGCTAAGTTTCAAAGTAAGGGGCAACAGATAACTTACCTGCATTACTATTATTGAATTTGAAAGGGGCAACAGATAACTTACCTGCATTATTATTATTGGATTTTTACAATGGGCAACAGATAACTTACCTGCATTACTATTATTGGATTTTTACAGAATAAGGGACAACAGATAACTTACCTGCATTACTATTACTGGATTTTTACAGAATTACTTAGCTAAAACAATTATTACTTATTATGATACAGAATACTGTTCAGTATCAATTTATGTTCAGTCAGTAACTATATATCATAACTTTTCATTGGATATTTTATTTTAAAGGAAATTTTATGTTGAATTTGCAGGTAAGTTAAGCCTGTTCTATATCCATAATTACGATAGTGATATACTGTATTACATATCTAAAATGAAATTTGTTTATATTTTATCACACAAAGAAATTACAACTATTCATCAAACTACTATATGTTTATCCAATATTATGTAATAATAATAAGTAATATTTAAAATCACACAAAAACCTGTAATATATACAAATCTTTTATTTGTTACAATTTTAAATGAAATTAAGCCATGTTGCATTATTTCAAACATATTTTGAATCTCTTCTTTGAAATTTTTCGTCTCATTATGCATGATTATTATAACATGGTTTTCAAAGCTGATCAGAGAAACAATTTGGATTGGCCAGACCTATTTGTAAGTACTAATTGTTTTTCCCTTTGCCAATTGTATATGCCTTTTTAAGAGTTGAAGAAGCAAAAAAGTTTGAAACATTAGAAGATCGAACAAATCGACAAAATTCTAATAGAGAAAGGAGATAAAGAAGTGAAAAGACACATGTTTCAAATAGAAAACATATCTATACGGGAAAACTTTTCAGAATATATTGAAGAAAATCCTGAAAGTCATCTAAAAGGTTACGGAAAGATTTTCAGAATACGTTGAAGAAAATCCTGAAGGTCATCTAAAAGGTTATAATTTAAGAGAAATTAACTTAATTACCACACCAATAACTTCCCGAGCAATGCCGGGCACGGGTATGCTAGTATCCACGTATAATAGTAACAGATTATTTTAATTTTTTTATGACAACACTGAACAGCTTGCCATTATTATCTAATATATACCATTGTATTAAAAAATACTAAAATTCTTATTGTCATATCATAGACAACTAAAGAAAGATTTTGACTAAAACCAAAAAATTTATTAAATAAAAACTTAGCCAAGACTCATGTAGATGGTATTGCACCTTCCTACACATCTCTCAATTAATCATTGTACTTTAGTGATTTTAAAAGATGTAAAAATATAATTCTAACTTTGAAGGTAAATTCAAAAAATGTCTTAGACATAATACAAGACTTAGAAATGTTTGAATTGCATTATTGTCATGATTTATATTAGAGTATGGAGTTAATCAAATTGGCTTCTGAAATAAATTAATTATTATTCACTGGCCAAAAAAAATTTTGTCATTTAGTGGTGTTAAGCCTAACTATTAGAAAAATTCCAAAAAAATTTTTGCCATTTAGTGGAATTAAGCCTGACTATTAAGGAAATTTATTTTTATTGTAAATATAGGGTCATATAA
The DNA here is from genome assembly GCA_000484575.1 of Olivierus martensii. Taxonomy (NCBI): domain Eukaryota; kingdom Metazoa; phylum Arthropoda; class Arachnida; order Scorpiones; family Buthidae; genus Olivierus; species Olivierus martensii. The sequence goes on from AYEL01071244.1 coordinate 12,427, forward strand.
AAAGTCTGCGGTTTTTGCCACTAGACGGTGTTAATGCTTATATATCTGGCAACACTCACCCGATTGTTTCAAATGAACACGTGCTTAAAAGGTGACATTTCAGCTTACATTTTTGTGAAGATAGTTTTCTAATTCGTTGCTCGTGTAAAAAGTTATATTGATTTGAAAATGAGTGAAATATCTGAAGAAATACGCTATGTGATGCTTTTTTACTATAAAAAAGGTAAAAACGCTGCAAAAACATGCCGAAAAATTTGTGAAGTGTACAGTGAGAATGCTATGAGTGAACGAAGGACCCAGGAGTGGTTTGCTTGATTCCGTTCCGGAAATTTCAATGTGAAAGATGCACCTCGCTCTGGTTGGCCAGTCACTGAATGGAATTTTAATTTCATCAGAAGATTGAATGATGAAAATGAGTACAATATTTCAGTAAAAATTAAGCATTAAATTATGCAAATTAAGTTTTAAAACTTTAATATATATAATAAAATGTATATGAAAAACAAAACAAAATTAATTTTCAGAAAGTTCATAAGAGTTTGTAATAAAGATTGTCTTACTTTAAAATCAAAATAAATATATTACCAGCACACTCAGTATGATTGTAGAGTTCAAGTATCAGACTATTCAAATATTCTACTTCACTTAAACTACTGTATTTAATTAAAACAGGCATAGCTGAAAATATATTTGAAATAAACAATACAACCTTACTGTGAATGCTTGAAATGTACTTATGATCAAAAAGATAAAATTTCTTTATATCTATAAGAAAATAAAAAATGACTTTATACTATGAAAAATATCACAAAATTATAAATATTAATATTTATAAACAATATGTCAGTTTTTATTTTCATTTTTATTATAAACAAAAATAAACTGTTTTTAAATATTTAATATGTACTTTAAATATTGATGAACTGAAATAATTAACAATGAATTTTAATTTAGTAGAAATAATAATTGTATATTATCTTAGCTTAAAGTACAGGTAGGCCTCGATTAGTGCAAATAATTGGTTCCACGAATTTCTCGCACTATATTTTAGTCATTTTAATTAAGATATGAAACTGAATAAAGTTTAACTATTTTATTTAAAATATTTAATATGAAATTAATTAAAATAGGCTGAATATTTACCATAATTTGATTTAGTTTGAATTATGTTTTGCAGTTTTATTTTTTTAGAAATTATTTCATGTATTAAATGAAATAATTTTATTAAAAATATTCAATTAATTTTCATTGTATTAAAATGAAAATTACTTAAGATTAAGATATTTTACTACATAACATGTTCTTTCAGTCTTAAAAATATTCTTATAAGAATTAGGTAATTTCTTTCCATCAAATTATGTTTGTATTAAATGTTTTTACATTTAAGATAGTCATTATAAGCATTTTATAAAATGAAAATTATTTTATATGTGTTTGATTAATGTGCATATTTTGCTAAGATATGCAGCATGTTTGTTTCTGTCAGGGAATGAATAAGTAATAGTTTATATAGTTGAATACAGGCTGATAATTATGATAAATTGATAGAAGGAAGAAAAATCATTGATAGATTGTCTATAAAGGATTTGGCTAATGTAGTTATATACAGATAATTATGTAATTTAGATTTACACCGTTTAGTGAGAGTTTTTCAAATAGAAAAATGAGAAATCTGAATAAAAATTCAATGATACTGCACTAAACACAAACCAAAAAAATAATAATATTTAAAAGCCCTTTAGCAATCAAGAGATTTTATTCAGCTGAGGAAGATGCAAAATGCATTGAAAACATTCCCGAATAAAATCTTTTGACTGCTAAAGGGCTTTTAAATGTTATTATTTTTTGAGAAATCTGAATTTACCAGAATAGAATCAGCTGAAGATGATCCTTAAATGGATCAAAAACATTTCCATTTAATTCTCATTTTTCTATTAAAAGTACTTCATTTTTGTTGTTTTTTCATAAAGTAGAAGTTATGAATACTTTTTATACATCTCCAAAATAATTATATTTTCCCATTTAAAAATTGTGAAAATTTTAGCTCATGTTGCACAGGCAGATGTTCAGAAAGAATTTTTCATTAGAGTTAGTTTGTAAAAATATAATAGGACATAGGTTTTTAAGAAAAATGCCTGATACATAGAATTATTGGCATCCTAAATAACACACATTTGAATAAATTTAGAGTGAAACTTGTGAATTTATTTAATTCTTATTAGTGTTTCAATATTCAGTTACAAATCTGTATCTAGTTCTTATATTTGTATAAAATAAAACTCTTGTACATATTATAAGTAATAATTATTGATAATTTGTAGTGTGTGAAGTTAAAATAGAGATATTTGATAGTTATGAAAATTAATTCATCTATTTCAGCTTCTATTTGTATTTATTAGGTTTATTGCAAATAAATTATTTTCAACATTAAAGCAAATTTATTTTTAATGAAATATTAATATGCTAGAAAAAAAAGGCTGACTTGTAGCTAATGGCATCCATGCCATACTTTAGCAAATTGTTGCTATAGTAGAAATGTTTATATAATTTTTTAAAAAGTATTTTATCTTATTCCTCTTAAGTTTTAAGTAGAAATAAATTTTGGATTGACCCTTTCAAAATATTTTCTTTCTTTTAAAAGTTCAAATCACATTGTTTTTGAAATTCATCTTAAAATGGTTCCACTGTATTTTGTCAAAAATAAAGTATTGTTTTTTTATAAGACCAGAATGTTGTTATAGTAATAATAATAATACGAAATAAATTTTATTTGAAGTTGCAAGAACATCAAAAAGCATTAAGGATATTAGTTCATGAACTTGAAGATTATGTAGCTGCAGAAGATTATTGTTTTGAAAATGCCAAAGGAAGAGATGAGAAAGTTAGGCATAAATTATTTCATACATTACTTGAAGTATATTTGGACTCAAATCTTGAGTAGGTATTAAATGTAATATATAGTTTCATTTTTTATAAGAAAAAATAAGGTTTTATAATAATATTATTTAAAAAATATTTTCTCATTCATTCTAAAAGATTAGAAATAAAATTAGTATATTTATAAAAATATTTTATCTGAATCAAATAAATGATTTTAATCTTATGAAGTGAAGAAATTTTTCATAAAAATTCTAGTCAGAAGTTATATTAAGAAACAGAAAATTGTATAAATTATTTAATAATTTTTTCCTTCAAATAAATATACAAATATGCAATTATGATGTGACTAAATTAGAATTTATCAAAAAAATAAATTATAAATTAAAAGTATGAAAAAAGCAGTTTTATTATTATTAAATTTTTCTGCTGAAGATTTATTTAATCATTTATATGACATTAATAACTTCATTATTATTATTATAATTTCTTTATTATGTATATGTTTTCATTTTTGTAGATAACTAAATCATTATTTAATCATAAACTATTGATTTTTTTTACCATTGCTTAATTTTATTATGGTGAAATATCATTGTTGAAAATGAAATCCATGTTTTTAATATTATGTCTATGGAAAATTAATTTCAGTTTACGAGTTCCTGTTTTACAAGTACACTCCAGGTTCTGAAAAAAAAATCTGAATAAAATCAGTGATTTTAAAATTACTTTTCAATAAAAATTGATAGTCATTTGACAGATAATAATATAATTAAAAACATGGAAAATATTAATAAGTTACTAAACTACAATAATGAATTTATATTTTAATTTCAGTGGAAATATACAGGAACAATTAATAGCGCCAGCAGTAGAACTTTTGAATAGTGAACTTGCAGAATTTGATGCTGCTAAAGTAAGTGTTATATATAAAATGTATTTAATTTTTTCACAGCCTTGTTTACAATATACAAGATACCCAGTCAAGTTTAGAGCAGAATCTTTTCTCATTTCAAATTTGGTTTTTAAAAAATTCCATAAGTACTTTTAAAGCACAAATATACAGGTATAATATGGTTTCAGTAATTCAAGTCTAATTCATTTGAAATTTCATTTATCTCAAATGATAACAGAAAAAATAATCTTAATTGCTGTATATTTTTACAGAATTAAATGTGTAAATCATTGTATATTAATGATTGTCTTTGCTAGAGATAGAAATGATATACAGCAATTAAGATTATTTTTTCTGTTATTTTTACAGAATTAAATGTGTAAATCATTGTATATTAATGATTGTCTTTGCTAGAGATACATATATAGAATAGCAGGAAGAGATAACACCAATTGATGTTCTAATTCTGAAAAGATGATGATGCATTTTGCAGAAAGGAATTTGAATTTCAAAAGCATACTAGCTTATAAGATTTTTTGTATGTTAATTAAACAAATCAGAAACACGTAATATGTAAAACAAAAATGAGCTAAGCATATTACTGAAAAATTAAGATATTTGCTACAATTAATAAGTGACTTTTGATTCATGCTTTAGATTGTAAAGCAATAATGTCAACCAAGCAGTTAGTTCTAAATTTTATCAGCTACGCTAATTTCTCGGTACCAATATTGCACAGTTTATGAGAACCCTTGGATTATTTTCAGTTTAAAGAAGAGAATAAATCTATATCACTTTTTCATTTAGCAAAGAAGCTGTTTGATCATTAATCAAATATTCACTGTAATTTGTTTAAATCAATGATTTTTCTTGTTTATTTTCTTCACTGATGGTATATAATCAGTAGAGAAAATAAACAAGAACATTTATTCTTAGTATCATTGATTTTAAGACAAAATTCACTTCCACTTTTACCAGAGGATTCAGTATCAAATCCAGTGTTTGGCATGTATTGATAATATAAGTATTTGCAATGTATTTACTGCATTTTTCCAAAGGATTTGCAATTATATAATTCTATTTAATTTTATAAAACAATAATTACATATTATTCCAGATCATAAATCTCTAATATATTTTTTATCCATATATAAATTTGAAAATGATGGTATTTTGTTGTTCTTTTAGATGTTAAATGTATCCAATGTAATTATTTTGTTGTCTGTAAATTTTATTAAAATAATTACCATAATAAAATCTATAATTAATGAATTTTTAATAAATAAAAATTTGAAAACATTAATACTGACTTCTATAAAATTAGATTTATTTTTCCATTTAAGTATAGTCTACTGATGCAATGCTATCTGTTGTTTAAAAGTTTAAATATCTTACCATTGTATATTTCAAACATTGGCACATAATATGCTTGAGATCTTATTGATTAAAAACAACATTAGCAAGAAACAGATTAAACTCTTACTTTTGTTTTCAAAATTCAAAGCAGTTAAAAAATATTCTGAATCACAATTAATTTTTTATGTATTGAATTTAAAATTAATTTAATTAATTCTGATTCACTGAAAATGATTATGTTGTAACTGAAAGTACTCCAGTTAAGTAAACTTTATTTTTATCCTACTGCTAAGTGCTTCCTAACACAATATTAATAAAATAGTTAAATCTGGATTTTAGCAGTCTTTTGAAATCTGTTAGTTAATTATTCATTTATTAATGATGATCATTTTTAATAGGTTTTAAAACTCATTCCATCACATTGGTCTGTAGCTGTTGTTGATCAGTTTTTGAATAAAGCACTTAGAAATTCATTGCATAAATATTCAATGTATCATATAGAAAATGCCCTTGCTCGTGGAGAAAATTTGCAAGTAAAATATGCAAAAATTCATCTTCAGAATGCTCCATTAATTATGACTGAAGACAAGTAAGTATAACTTTTATTTATATTTTTAATTCAAATTCTATTTTCTATAAATTCTTAAAACTGAAAAGAAAATATAAACAATATTAGAGGAAAATATTGTCTTATATTTTTGCATTTTAGGCCGAACTCACACGAGCCACAACAGAACCACCCCACAACCACAAAACGGTGGTCAGTTTGTGAACGGTCTTGAATTATAATTATATTAATATAGAAACACATAATCTAACTCAGATGGACCACTAACTGAAGTCGGCTTCAACCACTGTCGCAATACATGGTCCGTGTGAGTTGATTATGCGTTTCTATATTAATATAATTATAATTCATGACCGTCCACAAACCGACCACAGTTTTGTGGTTATGGTGTAGTTCTGCTGTGGTACGTGTGAGTTCAGCCTTAATTTTATTTTAAGATTTGTAACAATTTATTAAATTTTTAAACATTATTTTTTCTCTTGCAGATTATGTTCGGTTTGTAATCGTCCTTTTATGGAACCAGCCTTTGTTTGGTATCCAAATGGAGTCATTACTCATCCTCAATGTGCAAAACATCACATCACATGTCCTGTCACTGGTAAAACATTCAAATGTAAAAAGCCTATTATCAGGTGACAGATTTATTATTTATAAAATTTAATACAAAATGAACTCTCCTCTTCAGTTCTAAAACATCACAAAGAATTTTTCCCAGATTCAACAAATAGTTTTCATTTATATATATGCTTAATAAGATTTATTATTATTTAATTGAATATATATAATAAAACTGTTACATAGTAAAATTATTTCTGAAAATAATGGAAAATGTAAATTAATTCTGTTGAAATGTTGCACAAATTTAATTTTTTAGATTATTATAAGTATAAATTATTTGTATTAATAATCAGTACATTTCAAAAATTTATTATTAATAAAATGGAAAAAAATATATTAATCAAGTTTAAAAAGTTATGAGATTTAATAAAAGAAAATTTCTGAAATATTTTAATGGAATTTTTGTTTATACTAGAATTTTTATATATTGTTTCATTTGTGATGCTGAAATATTTGTACTAAATTATTATTTTAAAAATAATTATGTGGCCACAATAATTGGAAATGCAAAATAATTTCAGAAAGATAATATATTCTATCATAATATATAATAAATTTTGAATGTTATAAAAATACTTTTTATAAATATAATTCAGGAAATCTGACTCATAAGGAAATTTAGATAATTAATCTTTTTTCCATATGTTTTTCAATTGTGTATTCATTCTGAAGAGAGAGAATTAAATAGGTATTTACAAAACTATGCTTCTGCAATTATTTTTTTATTTTTGAAAATGTTAATTATTTTATACTTTATAAATTCAAGAAAAAATATTAATTGTAACTTCTAAAATACTTGTAAAACTATTGTACAATGACTGTTCATTTTTTAAGATGTATAGTTCAATATAATTATTTTTTAATATATTTTAAAATATATAACTATCAACAACAATATTGAAACTTTTAAATTTTATGTATACTTCATTTTAATAATAGCAAAAGTGTTTCTTCATTCAAGAGTAATTACTGTTGTCCAACTTTTTTGTGTAACTAATCTTGCTATTACTTTATGTACAAACAAACATGAAATTTATATATTTTTATATAGTATATATGTTGCAGACTAGTCCGAATTCAGGAAATACTAGAATATCCTAAGAATGAGAATGTCCTAACACTTATCAGATGTTTTAGTATTTCCTAGGCTGAAACTCAAATGGCCAACATTACTTACTCAAAGTCCAGAATTTCTAGTTTTTCCTAGTCAAAACCCAAAGTGGCAAACAGTTAACAAAACAAAGATCATCTTTTTTTAGTTCTTTTGAAAGTGAATTCAAAAATAAAAGTAGATGATTTTTAATAGTTTTGTGGGAAAGAATTTTTATATTTATGGTAAATAAAAGATTAATTGATTAAAAAACAATATAATAAACATAATGTATAAACATAAATTAAAGGAGATGTATATCATAAGATTAAAATACATTAATAGCCTTTCTTGTAGTATAGGCTTTTTGTACATCTTTTACATCGCAATGAATTAACAATTATCAAAAATTAAAACCCGAATAACACAAGCAGTAAAATTAAAATAAAGCAAAACAAAACAGTCAACCATGGTATTTAAAATGCATTTTGCCACAGCACCCTCTTCAGTTATAACCAATGTTAACTTTAACTAAACATCTAATTAATAAAAATCTTTAGACAATTGTGTTTTCTGTTGCATATTCCTTTTTTACAATTATTTAATAATAAACATAAATTAAAGGAGATGTATATCGTAAGATTAAAATACAATAATAGCCTTTCTTGTTGTAGAGGCTTTTTTTGTACATCTTTTACATCACAATGAATTAATTTTATTATTATATTAATTATAATAAATTTAATTTAATAATTAAAATTTTATTTTAATTTTACTGCTTGTGTTATTCGGGTTTTAATTTTTGATAATTGTTAATTCGTTGCGATGTAAAAGATGTACAAAAAAAGGCTATACTACAAGAAAGGCTATTAATGTATTTTAAACATAATGTATATTTTTATTATTTGACAGGAAATAACAATGAAACAATGAAATAAGACAAATTGAAAACAAAGCTAATTCTCATTTATTATTTGACTTTAAAGTACTGAAATTGCCATTTTTTCTATCTTTATGGACAAATATTTTAATATTTCTATTAGTCAAAGTTCAACATAAAATATGAAGTAAAAACTTTTAAAAGTTGAAAAACAAAACTAGATACCTCTTATTTATATTTGCAAGGTAGGCTTTGTGATATTTAGAATTACATAAACTATTATTATTTTTGAACAAATGCAATGCTTTATATATTGAGAGTGGATATAGCCCTGCATACTTCCACTGGTGCAATTTGCAGCCTCCCTCAATGAGATTTGTTTATCCTTGTGAATATTTTCTAAAGAAAGAAATTTCTGCCAGCAAATATCAAACTCTGAGCAGGAATACATGAGAAATGACGACCTTTGTTTTGTTAACTGTTTGCCACTTTGGGCTTTGACTAAGAAAAACTAGAAATTCTGGACTTTGAATAAGAAATGTTCATCATTTCAAGTTTGGCCTAGGAAATATTAGAACATCCAACAAGCATTAGGACATACTTAAACTCTAGGATTTCCTGAATTAGGTTTGTCCTGAAACATATATAAAAAATAATGATTTTTACAACTTTAAAAATCCTAACTTTAGAAAAAAATAACTAAAATAATTTTGCAATCAGCATTTAGAGAGCTTTAAAAATAATAAATTATATAATTGTAACTTGAAAAAAAATTGATCTTTATGGAACTTCAAGAATTCAAAACTAAACCGAATGATCACCTGTTTTTTAGTGTTTGTTTATCCACTTCTTTTATTAATCAAACAAATCTTTCATTTTTTATTTAAGTTGATTTAAAATTCAGTATAATGAGTCTCAGATTTGCTACTACATTAATGTGAAATCTTTCATTTTTGATTTAAGTTGATTTAAAATTCAGTATAATGAGTCTCAGATTTGCTACTACATTAATGTGACCACCAGACTTGGAAGATAGCAATGAGGGATATGGATCAATTCTTCGTAGTTTTTGAAGGCAACTATGAATCTCCAAAAATTAAAAAAAAATCTTCATTTTCATATTATTGTTAAAATATAGATTACACAATTTTTTTTTATTTATAATTTTTTTCATTTTTGCTTATTTGTATTATTATTGTCTTCATTATTACAGCTCAATGACATCTTGGTGGATTGCTAGTGCAAAGAGTGTCTATCATCTTTAGGAAATATCAATTAAACAAATATTTAGTAACCCGGTAGTACAATTTCTATATTTTAATTACAAATATAAAAAAATAATTTTAAAAAATTAAATGTAGGATGTATTGTGGGACATTCTGTAATTGTGTACATGCTCTTAAAATTTTGGAATCAGATTATGGAAGAATGATCACACCTATATTACATTAATCAACATCAGCAAAATCATATCAGAATCTCAGTTTCATATCTACACAACAATTGAAAATAGCTGATTCTTTTAAAATATTTCAATGATACTTTTTATCATTATATATATATATAGTGGACTCCAGTTAATCAAAGTAGTAAAGAAATTTATTTCTTGGATAACTAATTATCCAGATAATCTTTAAAATATTCAAAAAATCAGAAATTATGAACTATATGCATTTAATATTAAAAATTAAATAAATTACATACATATATTTATTTAAATGTTCTATTATTTATTGAAAAAGGAAACAAGAAATGTATTTATTTGCAGCGAAAAATTATTGCAATACAAACATACCTCACTTATGGCATTTTGCTAATACAGTGCTTCTCAATTTTTTATTTTATATCTCAAAATGAAAATTATCTGCAAAATAATACTTAGAATAGGTATATAAAACATAAACTTACATATAAACAGGCATAACTGGAGCCATTCTGAAAATCTGAAGGTTTAAATCTGGAATTGAACTGGATCTTCTAAGGTGATACAGCTGTCTGAAAGAAATAAATAAAATGATTAGTTGATTAACTTAATATGCTAATTATTGATGAGCAATGATTAGCTTTGCAGCAGTAGTCTGAAATGTAACCACTGCAATAATGATGTATACTTGTATTTATAATTTTAATTTGACTCTAATTTTGATTACTAATTATCTAAGATATTATAAAGAAATGAATCTGAGACATTCAAAAATCTTTCAGATATCATAAATAAGATAAAATATCACTAATTAAATGTTACTTCTAGATTGTGAATTAACCCAGGATAATTGAGAATCTACTGTATTACAATTTTTTCATATCTGTGATCAGATCCTTCATTTCTCCATTTACTAATCTAATTTTTTTCTATATACATTGGCAGCTGACCAAGGGTTTCACTATAATCTATAAACTTTCTAGCTAGGACCCTGAATCTTTATAACTAAATTTGATTAAAATTTTATAGTAATTATTGAAATCTTCCTGTACAGTAGATGCAAATGTGAAAAATATGTTAAGTTTTCAAAACTTTAAATTTCGTAATTTTGGAGAAAATAGATAAAATTTAGAAAAATTTTTGAAATGAGAACATTATTACTGAAAAAAATTTAAACTATTGTTGAAAAAAATTTAAACTCTTATGAAGCCCCATTAGAGATAATATTCATTTGAAGTTTAAAGTCTTCCTGTACAGTAATTAGATGCAAATGTGAAAAATATGTTGTTTTCAAAACTTTAAATTTCATAATTTTGGAGAAAATAGATAAAATATAGAAATTTTTGAAATGAGAACATTATTACTGAAAAAAATTTAAACTCTTATGAAGCCCCATTAGAGATAATATTCATTTGAAGTTTAAATTTGATAAAATTCAGCAAATTTTTGAAATTAACAAAGAAAAAATCTTGTAGAATATCAAGTGGCATATTTTAAAATTTTTCTGACTCATCAATTTAGTGACTATACTTGAGACGATAATTATGTTTAAACTCCCCATGAATGCAGAATCTGATAAAATATAAATTCCAGTAAAAGTATTATGAAATAAATGCCTATCAGTTTTAAATCATGAATTTGTGTTTTTGAATGAATTTAACTGTCCAAAATGTCTCCAATTCATAATATTTATCATGACAATTTTTAAAAATAACATGAAACATCTATTACTAAGGATAGCTAGCTCAATACTGAGAAGCACAATCGAATAGTTTTCAATCCTTAAAAAATTAATATTAAAAAAATGTGCTGTAAATATGCAAAATATAAAAGATATTAATTATAAACACAAGTAACATTTTTAAGAAATCATGTGTCAGAGTAAACCATAAGAAAATTAAAAGGATAAAAGAACATATTACAGATATAAAATGCAATATAGACAATATAGCACTAGTCAGTAAATATATGGAAGTAGCCTACAACCAAATGGGAGAACAGAACAATAACAGATATATTTAAACAAAATAAAAGATAATTCAAAGAAAGTTAGAAGGTATCACAATATAGAACTAAAGTGGATGTTTTCAGCATTAGAAATTCTTACAAACTTCCAGACTCTTGAAAAGTTTTCCTAAACAAGAATCTCTCGTGAATAATTAACTATCATAATTTAATATTTATTTTATTCATAATGTACCAGTATTTATTCATTTTTATAACATTTATATATTAATATATTATTTTTGTATTCTATAGATTTATGTATTGTGATTTTTTTTAATTAAATTGTTCCATAAATCATATTCAAGTCATTCTAAAAAATTATATTCAATTATAAGTAACTGAATAAGAACTTTTTAAGTACTTAAATTCACTATTATTATTATTGTTTATAAAGCTGATTATACAATAAAGTTTATTTTATTTGAAATTTATTTTGAACTATATTAGACTTTTACAAACATGAAACTGCTGTCAGTCTTTTTTATAATTTTACATCTACTTTCCATCTTGAAAAGATATCAAGCTGAGACCATTTTAAAATCCATCATGAGTTGCCTGGATCTTTCTGAAAAAAATTTTGGATGTGTAGGATCTGAAATTGATCCTGAATTTTCCAAATAAAAAGTCACATCTTACCACATTATCAGCTAGTCACTCAACTGATGATGATGTCGAATTTTAGATTCTTATTTTTAATTCTAATGAACTGTAGTTCTACCAACACACAATCATTCAGTCACAGACATTTGTCTTTTATTATTATAAATTAATTATTTCAGAAAGTTTATATGAATGTATAAAATTAGCAGATGATGATTAAATATATATTACAGTATCAAAAGAAACATCATCTCTATAGATAAAATTCCTCGTATAAATTTGCATTTGTATAAACAATATAATATATATATATTTCTTTTTAAAAAGTCTTTTTCAACTTGGCTGATTTCAACGCATCATAGAACAGTGTTTTGAGGAAATTGTCAGATTTAAACGTTATTTTATTTTGAAAAATCCTTGGTTTTTTTAACTAATAAAATCAAGAAAAATATTATCCAAGACTAATTATTCCTAGAAAGAAAATATAATTTTAGATGGAAATTATTTGGTATGATTCTTTAGTATGTGTATGTATAACATATATACAGACACAATATATTGTATATAGAACAATTATGGCATATCCCGAAAGGGAACGTTAGAAAAGAGGTCATTGAATAAGCGGACATAAAGTCTGGATTTGTCTGCACTTTACAGTTTAATATCGTCTTAAAGGATATCCATATTTGCGTGCAAATTTCCTGGATGATGATGATGTCCTTCGAGACATTTCGGTTTCCAGTTTTGCCCGGAGATTACTAAAAAAATGTTACAAGGTTTATTTCCACGTAAAAATAATGAATGCATAAAATTAACAGATAATAATTACATATATAATATGATGATATTTATATAATCCGATTTTTTTTTTATATCCTAGCGGTAGTATACGTTACCATCATCGTATCTGAGATTATTAATGGCAGCTATTTATGAATTAAACGACCGAAAATACTTGATTTTAGAATTAAAAATAACATACTTGATGAAAACCTCATCGTTAATTGATAACCCCAATTGTCAAAATAAATATTAGAAGATAAAACGAATAAATTTGACAAAAAATAATATTTTATAATAGGGAAAAACTTCAAGGGAATTTACTCTAAATGAACCTAATTACTTTGCCAAATTTTATCCCTTAATATGCTTATCGGAAATTTTATCCCATGATATTATCATGGGATAAAATTTGGCTAAGTAATTAATATTTGTTGATTTATTCCAATAGATGGAGACACACATTTTTTACTATTATTTTAATTAAAATATTTGAGAAATTTGATGATAAATAACTTTATCGGCATTTCCTTTTGGAAAAAAAAAAAATTCGCTATTTCGTCGTCATGATGATCTCATGACAAAGATAAAAATAATCTATAAAATTATTACAATAGCCATATCAAAATATTCTAAATTTTCCAGAGTAAAAAAATAGTTTAATCCCTTATAAATCTTATAAGAACATATATAGTATCTGATATCCTGTAATAAATTTTAAACGAGAATTTTGCAGGGGTGTTCCTCTAAACAAAAAGGAGGAGTTCCATTTATCCAGGTGTGTACCGTAAATATGCAATACTTTCGAATGAAAATGCAAAATCGAACAAAATTAATTTTTAAAAATTACAAACATTGGAACCATTTTTAAGTATAATTTATATCGATTCATGGTTTGCAATCCCTTGGCAATAGCGTAGGATGATGATTTATCCGTTTATTATCTGATAACCGTTTAAGATAAGCCACAAACATTCCACAACCATGTTGAAGTTATCTTTATAGTCGAAAATTTTTTGGTTTATAGTATTATTTTGTAATTTGTTTTTTGATCAGATATTTGTTACACGTTGACAAGAAAGATATATGTATTCATCAGCTTTGTTTGTCTGTCAATACTTGAAGTGTTTCCGTAAATGTGTGCTAATTTTGCTATTATTCCAGTGAACATTAGACTTTAAAAGTTGTTATCATCATAATTTTTTCACAATTTCTTAACATCGTCGACATCATTATATTCTTTTCCCTGTCTATTCAATACAAATCTGAGAATTTTTTCGAGTTAAAAAATGTCATTATTGTCTACATTTATATTTTTATCTTAAATTTTCCTTTCTACAGTTCTGCGAACACTATAATAATAATATTGTACATAAATTTTGTTTACTTTTTTATTAAATTCTCAGAAAAAGTTATAAAAATAGTAAAGATGACTATGATGAAATATTTACGATGCACACATCATTAAAATTGTTATACTGTATATTAAAAAAAAAAAAGATTGTAAAAATTGTACGGGAAAGTCAAGGGCATATGTTGGTTTTGACATTGAATCACTAAGATGGATGGGATTTTTGTTAGAAATCTAGATGATGATCAAGTTTTATATAGTAATACTCGTTTTATTGACGCATATGTAGGAACTTATTAAAAAAATAAAAGATACCTTACAGTTTGTTTACTTGAACAGGAAACAGGTGCAAAATTCAGAAAAGAATCGTTTAACTATTGTTTGTCGTTCGCGGAACATCTAACATTGAGTCGGAGAAACAGCTGAGTCAATCTATACGCTCGAACGAGTCAAAATAAATCGTTTCTTTCGAGCCAAACTTTTCCTATATATATATAATAGGAAGTAGTTGCTTTCACAATTTTCTTTTAATATCAAATATGATATTACGATATAACTAGCTTACTCGAAACAAATATTTAGTTTTTAAGTTTACAACTTAATTGCAAAGTGAACTCATCTATTGCGTTCTTATAAAGTCCAGTTAAACAGGTAATTCAAAGTTGGCAACAAGGTCGGTGTTTATTTTTTATTTTATTTTTTTTATAGCCGCCGTTGTTGTTATAAGTACTTCGTTTTGAAATTTTTATTAAGTTTCTGTGGTAAGATATGTGTGTACTTTGCGCTGAAATTTTTTTGTTTTTTATTTTAAGGTCCGGATAGAAGTTTAACCCAGTTTAGAATATTTCCTTATTCATCGATTGATGATCTTTATCTAGGAATCCCGTCGTTCTTCTCATGTCTAATCAGTCAGTACGAATTTGACCCATAGCCCGAAGGATCTCCAATTTTGTACAACGTCTAGGTCAAGGAATGGAAGATGATGGATACGAAAATGACATTCATTTTTCTTAAAACTTTGCAGGAAATTGCAGAAAAAAATCCGGTTAAAATTAGAATGAACTGTATTCCAATTATAACTATTGCAGAAAATACTTATCTAACTAGAGTTTATTGCATTTTTTTTTTTTTTAAATCGTAAAATAGAGGATAGATTTTATAGGTACTATAGTTTGCTATAAATTCTACAGACGTTTATCTCTGGCATTTTTTATTATTATCGTCGTTTTACACATTTTTAAAATTATATATTATTATTTAAGTTACCTGTAAATGATACTGATGGCGATTAAATGCACAATCGACTATAGTATAGCATGCGATACAAATCGCGAAATTGATCGCTTTATATTTCTATAATTTTTTAGTTTATAAAAAAAATCATATAATATTTCGTGGACGAGAAAACATTAATTTTCAGAATAAAATAAAAGAAAAAAGTTTATAAAATGAATTTGAAAGAAAATACAATCAGGTCTCTTTTTATGCGGTAGATACCTTCCACAGAAAACCGCATATAAAAAGTCGCATAAATAAAGACCTAATTTACGTTGAAAATTTAGAAATATGTTCCATAATTTTCTAAAAACGCATAAAAATCCAAGCAATGAATTAAAATAAACATAAAACCGCATAAAAAAGTTTATAAAAATTCAGGAAAATAAGAATTCCTGTTTGTTTGTTTTACAGCTTTATTCACTTAATTTTATTTTATATCGTCGCCATCTTTTTAACTTTTTATAGAAACTTTAAATTACTCTACAAAAATAGAACGGGATATTGTTTTAAAATAATAAATTAATATATTTTTCTTTTATCGAGAGTTATATTAATATATCTAAGTAATTATAATTATTGTAAAATAAATATGTCTATGTCGGAAAGCTAAAAATGTTCACAATTTAAGTGTGATTAAAATGTCGGGAATTTTTATATTATTAAATTAAATATTTTTGTGACTCTCACTTCTCGTCACGTTATTATTCGGTTTGTTTTTTATATGAATTTCATAAACAAAAAAAAAAACAATATTCTTTAAATATTTATTGTGTCATAACAAGAAAAAAAGGAATAAAAATAATTGTTTAAAAATGAAAATTAGTAATTCGTGAACACGCTGAATAATAAACATGATTAAAAATTTTGACTTATAAACTTCGTAATTTTAGATTTTAATGCAACTCGAGTTCTGTTTGAAAAATAATAATATTTATGAGATAATCGAAATTTTGAAATATTCAAACGTAGAAAATTATTTGTATAATTATTCCTCGTAATGTATATTTTTGCATTTTTATTAAACAAACATTGACTAGACCAAATTCCAAGAAGGAAATTCTAGAAAGGCATGACGACTATCTCTACTCGTATTTCCCCCAAAATATTCGAATTAATAATAAATTTGGTTAGACCAAAATTGTTTCTTGCCACACCAGCAACATTTATTTAAAAAAAAATCTTTTTATCGTTTCCGTTTTTTTCGTCTTCCACATCTTTTTTCATGCAAATTCTGTTTTTATTGCTTGTTGCTATGGTTACTTATTTCGTTTTATTATTTAAAATTTAATGCTTATATTATTATTTTTTTAATGTATTAATATTTCGTTACTTAATAAATTTATTTATCGAATAATTATCCGGACGAACAAACCACATAAACAATTTTTGAAATTCAAATTATAGTAATTAATTTTCTTAAATGTTGACTCGTGTGTTATATTCTATTGTTTCGTAAATTTGAATATTAAACTGGCGTAAAACAGCAAAGTTCAACATCGAAAGAGATCGAAGGTCATCAGTTACGTGAAGGAATGAACAAAAATCCTTGTTTTTAGTATTCATTAGTTATTTTTGAACTAAACAAAACTTTATAAGTTGAATAAAAAAAAAAAAACACGAATTAAACGCCAAATTTTAAAAAGGCGAATGTAATCAATTTAGATCGCTTGATAATCATATTTTGTAAACAATACTGCCGTTTAAAGTTATTTTCGATCAAGTTTTTGTTCTATTATGCAAACACAATTAGTCTGTTTCTGCTTTAATTGTCTTTTAAAACAATAAGAGAAAACAGCTTAAAAAGAACGTGTTTGAGAGCAATAATGTCCAATGTAGAACAGTTTTTCAAAGTGTTATTGTACCTTAAAAGTTGCGATAGTTCTTGCAAAAATGCTTAAGAAAGTGATAATCAGTTACCGGTTCTTTTTCTGATTTAAAAAAAAATTCAAATTAATCAAATAATCAAGTATACAGCGGACTTTCGTACAATACGAGGATATAGGAAATCGTATTATACGAGACCAGTACGAGACATGAATTATCAGACGATTTTATGCAAATTTAAATTTGTTTCGCACTGATCGCATATTGCTAACGGGATATGCGTTAGTTTCGAATATGAATTTATTGTGTGCAGAGTGTTAATTAACTTGTTTTTAAAGAAAATTTCTTTTAATAAAGGAATAAACAAACAGAATACAGGTAACTAAATTAAAAAAATATATATAATATACAAAGTAGACCTCAATATAACACGGACTCCGAAAACGCGGATTCGTATAATCCGACAGAAAAGTTGTTTAAAGTTGTCATGGAGATAAAACAAACATCGTTTGGTTATTTTTACAATCAACGAATATTATAAGAGGCATTTATTGTTTTAGCTATGCATACTGAAACAAAAAATACTTGAGAAGTTGAGAAGAAAACGTATACCTCTGGACGACAAAATAAAAATTTTTATTAAATTATTAAATTTAATAATTTATAAATTAAACCCCAAAGTCTAAAGGTACGTCAAATATTAATTATCCTATGCATTATACGGGACTGTTTATAGCGTTGTGTGAGTACTAGTCGCAATTTTTTTTGTCGTGCTATAGGGAAACGCGTTATTGGAGTTTACTATAATTAAATAGCTTATACAGTGGACTCGCGATTTTGCGAACTGTTTATTTGGTCCCGAAAAGCCCCTAAGTCTCTAATGTCAATTAATACCATTCTCTTTTACGAGCTTTTTGGGGGGTCCGTACGAGTTAGTAAAATCGAGAGTCTACTCTGTACTGTATATGGTTTTGTTGAAACTAAATTCGGATCGTTTATTTTTCTTTATATTTGTTCACTTGAAAGTTCAACGAGAAAGCGCTTGCACGTAACTAAAAAAAGTTTTCAAAAAATTCGAACGGAATTTAGTCAGCTCTGTTCACTTGAAAGCGCTTGCACGTAACTAAAAAAAGTTTTCAAAAAATTCGAACGGAATTTAGTCAGCTTTTCTGATTTTATGAATTGTATCCGCTTCACCTACGAAACTTATCAAAATGCTGTCTGTTGTTATTCCAACCAAAAAAATGCATTATTATAATTTAAATAGTACTAGTAGATTTTGATTAATCTGTTATAATTTTCGAGGAATTTTAACAACAACAAATGCTGATTGTGAAGATCTGAAAATTTCACATTTGTTTTTTTATAGAAACAAGTGATGTCCTCATAGATGAAGTAGGCAGACGTTGTTCATTGAACTTCAAGTTCAATGAATCGCTAATTATAATTTTGGTCGAACCTCTTATGATTTCTTATTCAAATACTGAAACAGTTATACATTTTAATCGTTCGTCTATTGATGAACATTCGCTGTACTCTAGTGTATACGTAAATCCCAACAGCAAATATTGAATATCGAATTTTTTATTCCAAACACGAACTTTTAACAAATTAAAATGGAAAATTGATTGTTTAAATCATGACAGTGTGTTTTTCTAACACAAATTCCATTTCTTACCTTTTATATTATCTACAAACAGATAACGAATACACTATCGAGTACAAGTGATAGTACGTACAGTAGAAGAAAAATGTATATGTTGAAACATCGCTGGAAGCTGGGAATCTAATACGAATGTTCAAAAATTGAAACGGAATTTTAATTATTTCATTTGAAGTCGTCGACCAGTAGTTAGGAGGTCAATGAGTTCAATTATAGCGAGTCAACTAGTAGATTAACAAAGTCACGCGTATAAAAAAAAATTATTCTTAACATTGCTTGGGAATTTATTACAAAATTCTCCAGTATTAATTAAGGTTTAAACGAATCGTTCGAGCTTTTAATTGATTTATAAAACAAAAAACCGTACGAGAAATAAAGAAAATTAAATTTTTTTTTTGCATCCAGACATTATTTCTTTCAGTTGCGTAATGTCTTCATAAAGAGAAGATAATTTTCCCCCATTTTACACAGTTTAAAATTCCATTATCGTTATTTTTCCAGCTTCTAGACAGTAAATTAGTCATAACTATCGAATTATAATATTTAGATTCTAAATGAGTCGAAGGGAGATTAGCTACAGGCTATAAATGCAGATTGTTTCTATTGTTTCACTTTTCTTCTTTCTGTTCAGTAAGTCGACGTCTAGTACTTTCATTCATTATTTAATAGGGCTCGGTTGGTTCCTGTTCTTCGCTTCGATGACCTCGCTAATCCCCACTTTCTGAATCTGAATGTAATTGTATCTTTGTATCCATTAAAACACATTTTTTTTCCTTTGAAAAATTTATTACGAGATAGCATTAATGAATGGCCGCGAATGATCAAAAATAAAAGTTGTGCATGCAATTGATACCAAAATTTAAAAAAGCATTCGAGTTAGCGACTATATATATATATATTTTTTTTTTCCTTTTCTTTTTTGTAAAGTAACTCGTGGGCACAGCTCATTGCTACATGTTTACGCTTGGCACGAATTTCTTATCTGACGAAAATTCGAAGATATAATTTTTTCGTGGACTTTTAAACAGATAAAAATCTTCGAGCGGTGGAGGAGATAAAATGCGAAATCAATAAACAATGGCGTGCCAGGTTATCACGTGATCGAACCGGTTTTTGCACACCTACGTTTAAGTACGGTACCTTCTACGTACACAACTTGACATTGAAGTCACGCCTGAATTCGCGCGCGTAGAGTTTCTTCCCAAATGCATTTCCGTGCTAAACAGTTTCTTTGGTGCAATTGCAAGACAATTCGATTCAGCCGCATACATAAAAAAAAGGAAATTTTTGTCTGTGCCGCTATGATCTAAAAAAAAGCGCTGACAACAGATTGCGCAACTGGCACATCATCTCTACCAGCAAAAATTTTTGACCTTCAAATTAATTATCCGTGTTCAATTTTTGGATGAGAATATTTAGTATTAACTCGCATGCACATATATATTTTTTTCTTCTTCGATTGCACAAAAGTGTGGCAATCTCGTTATAAACGAGTTTTTTTTTTTTTATATTTTGGAAAAATTCGAATTTGCGGTGTCAACCGGATCAATAAATACGCCGGATAATATCAACTTTTTAAACTGCAGACAGAATAGACACATGCCCTAAATCGGCCGATTTAGGACAAATTTTGCATTTATCGATACGGGGCTTTATGCCAAATGTTTGTCTAATTTAAAATTTTTCCTCACAAATGGGTGTTGTCGACGTTAACACCTGCACAACTAAATAATATTCGCGTTAAAATGTACAGTTCTGATGGTGTAACCAACGTAGGCGTGACGTGCGCTTACAATTTTTTTAATACCCTAGAGGTGTTTAATAATAATAAACTCCGTTCGGACATGTTATAAACATTAATATAATGGAATAATGAAAATTTATAACAAGACGAACAACCTTAAACGATCGATAAATTTAAGAATCACGTAATTTCGTTATAAACGCAAAAACATTCACGGTATACGCAACTAGTTGACACACCCGAATAACAAGCGTACTGATTCTTGAGAAATTATTAATTTTCGACACACTGAGAAACATTTGCCTAACTTATACCATCATGCACTTCCATTTGTGTGCTTCAATAAATATCGGGTGAATGATCTAAAGTTTCGAAAGTTTTTAATGTTATTTCTGGTAACTTTAAATATAATTTTTGAGTTTTTATCTGATGATTGCTTATCTGATTTTATTCTTTCAAGCGATTATTTTCTCGTGATTAATTTACTTAATTTCTCGAAATAAATATTGTGTAGAAAAATCTTGTACGTATTAAAATGCAATACACCATTTTTAAAACAGAACGATGACGAAATATATCAAACAGGTGTATAAATCAAACAAAATTTAACATGTTATTAAGCGTGTTTTTTTTATGCACGTCATCAGATTCAACCTTGATAGATACCAGATAGAATTGTCGGAGTTGGAATGCTCCCAATGATTGAAAAAATTATTAAGAATAACTATACTGAAACATATATTCAATATAAAGAATTTTTTAATATATATATACGTATATGCAAATTATATATGTATACATTTGCAAAGCTCTCGAATAGGAAAATAATGATGTACCAGAGGCGTGTTTTCGAAAGTTCCCCTTTGAAGGTCTTCAGATAATTCACACAAAAAAAAAAAAAATCTTGATTAACAAAAATTAACGAAAACATTCTGTTTAAAGGAAGAGAGCTTTTCGTTAAGGACAAATGGCACTTTTAACGCGAACGACATTAATTTAAAACAATTACATAGCCTGACGTATGAAAAAATATCAGGAATGTCAAAAATATATTTTTATATATTATCCCGCCACCATAAATCCACACTAACATATACAATAGTTCTTTTTTTTTTAATAATATAATTTTTCACATTTGTTGAATGATATCGTATTTTTTCTTCAGGTCCATCTGGATTTTCTTTGGATCGTGCTTTTTCCTAGAAGCTAATAACTGGCGCATTTCGGATGCACTCATGTTCAGATTCAAGTCAATGGTACCGTTGGTATTCGTCACCTTTGAATCGTTTGTCTGACTGTTCGAACTTTTAAAAGATTGGGGAGAATCTGGTACGGAACCGGTGCTTCCTCCAGAAGCCAAATTTTCGCTCTTGGCTAGGCTCTGCGGCGTTGAACTTCGAGAACTCTCAACCTTAAAGGTAGAAAAATTAGTTAAATTATCAGTTTAACTTATAAGGTAGTGCAAACTTCACAAAAGAAATCTTTTATACCTCTTCCTTACTCCTGTCTTCAGTTTTTTCTTCCGAATTATCCAAACTATTTGTCCTTTGCGCTTGTTCAGATACTTCTTTAGGAGTTTCTACTATTCCTTTTTCTTCCTCCTCCTCCTTGTGATTGACTTCCTCAGTCTTCTTGCTTAACTACAATGAAAGACATTAGAGTGCGGATAAGTGAAAGGATCATCAATCCTGCACAATTAAATTTATAAAACTCCTAAAATAAACTAAATACACATCGGATTAACACGGAATTCGCCAAATATAATGGAGCGTTAAATTATAACTCTGGCAGTTAAACGGTGGAATGAACTCGAGATAAACACGATTATGATTTGCTAGCCTAATTATAAATTATAAATATAGATATAAATATAATAACTTGAATATTTTCTGATTCTCCATAGTTTCGAGGAAACAAAAAAAAATCAAATTTGCCATAACAATCGAGTAAATAGTAATAAATCTTCAGAGCGAAACCAGTACATGTTGAAAATGGAACCTTATGCTTCAAAAACTAGCAAGGTATTAAAAAATATAATTAAAAAAAAGCTTCCGTTTCCGATTTTAATCTAAGCAGCCGGAGGCGTTGTCACTTCTCCATTAAGTTTCCCTGTTAAAAGTTTAAATTAAGCTGAATAGTTGTTTGATTAATCGAGGTTCCGAGCGTGTCCTTGAACTTGAACCCGAACAAAGCTCGTTCTTTTTAACCTCTAGGCTTTTTTTTTTTATTCTTGGAACAAAACTGACAAGAGTGGCATCACGAATATTTTAGAAAATAATAAAATGCCTAGTCGCGAGTCGGAATTCCAAATTGTGTTTGTTAACGACGAGAGTTCAACGAAATCTTGCCTGGCGTGTAAAGTTGTGCCGTAATTGACTTTAATTAACAAATCATGAGTCATTTGTGTCCGACTATTGTTCTCCTCCCGCTCTAAGACCCAGTGACGCGGTATCTCACGTAAATCTTTTCGATTACGTACACGACAGTAAATCTTTATTAACAAACGACTTGTCCCCCGAGTTGGCCAAGAGAAATTGTTATTAGTCTCCTATTTTTCGATAAGAATTGCGAAACTTGACGCTGACGAGATAAAAATTGGTGTCGACTCATGCTTATTTTTGTATAATCCTCCTATCTTGTTTCCACTCGATGGAGCTCATCCTAAATCTACCTTGTTACGTAATCGGGAAGGTAGTTTAACCTTAGGTTAGATTTTTGGCTTTACTACGTTTGGGATCGTCGACTAGTTTCGCCACCTGCCATCCACCTGTTAGCGCTATATATTGTGGATAACTTTTGGGTCGATAACCCCGTCACTAAGACCGAATGTCCACAGAAAAAGTGCGCGTAGTTGACTTCCTCCTCCTCGTTCTACAGAAGGAAATCGTATAAGGCGCGCATTACTTGAATTAAAGCAGTTTCCGGGACTAGGTCGTGGCGTTCAACAGCGCGAACACAGGAATTTGTCGACATCTCTTTAGTTGGTGCACTGGGTTAAGCTACATACGCGGAATTTGCTATATCTAACGAGGGACTTGTTGCGCCACTTTAACACGATAATAAACTTACGCAACGCGTTTTTTTTCCCCAAATGAAGATTGCAAACCTATATCCAAGAATGAGAAAGTGGGAACTGTCATATTAAATTTCGTATTTCTAGGAAAAATACGACTCAGATTACCAGGTGATATTATGAAATATCAAAACTGTATGCAGAATTAATTTCTTGTATTTTATTCCAGTTTTTAATCTATGTCACATAAATAAAATTTATATTTTTTGTTTTCCTCGTTCTGTAAATTGTAACATGGGTCGGCATGAAACTTAATACTAAATTAACGTGAATAAATATCTCTTATAAAGACGATTTAAATTTGTTTCCAAAGATTTTCCCGGTCTGACGTGTTATTGGAAGTTAAGATAACATTCGACATCGGTTATTCGGTCGATAGAGAAAAATCGCGATCGGACACACTACTTGCTAATTCGTTTCTGTGTGTTTTCCTTCCTATATTTCTATACAAGGAGAACGGCTGCGCTCTGTTGCCTTTAAGGAATGAACGCCTTCTCGACACCTCTTCGTTCTAGCCAGAGAACACCTGTTAATTCTGTACGCTATCGATCTTCTTTGTTTCTTAGAAGTAGAAATAATTCCAGGAAAATCGAAGCGTGACACTGTACTGTGCGCACACTTTTGCGAGACGTCTGACGCGTAGACGGAACTCGCGACCTTGCACTACTTTCCAAACTTAAAAATTTTTTTGTTTCCTTGTTCAGACATCATCAATTCTTATAATAAGTAAGGCAGCGCAGTAGCTTCTTTTAGAAAGGAACATAACCGCAGCATTTATTAAACGAAATCTATTTTAACTCTTGCAAAGAGTTAAACAGATGAAGGTCCGTTATTGTTTCTTTCATTTTTTTTTTTTGTTGTTAGAAACAAAAGATTTATGCCGTTTTTCTTCTTTAAACAAAAGTTTAAAACGAATAAAAACTAAAAAAATATCCAGAAAAATGCGTTTTGACTACAGTGGACACCTAATCCTGCATTAAAAGTCCGAAGTGCAAAAGTACCATTCGGGGTTATAAAGGTAAGAGGCAAACAGTATTTGATATTCAACTTGTGAGGGGATGGCAGTTCTCAGAAACGAATACGTGAGAGTCACGGTCGTTGTCAGAGGTCATAGCGGGGAGAAAGCGCTAGCCAATGAATATCCTTGGGGAAGGGAAACCAAAGAAGAAGGAAAAAAAAAATCGCTTATATCGTTACCTGAAGTTTCCTCTCCGGTCCGACTTTCAAAAATCGAACTTGGCGAGATGCAGATTCGTGTTTTATGTTTTAACGTAACGTGAAAGTATTACTAATCGTCACTGAGCAAGGCCGTCGTGTTATAACCTCTTAAGTATTTTTTTTTTCGGAATTTCCCCCCTTCTTAAACAGTAGTTGGACCAGTTGCGCATCCGCTAACGAGGAGGAAGAAAAATGTTTTTTGGAGAGATAAATTCCACGTCCGAGGTCGCGACTGTATTTAAAAAGGAACTGCTACTAAAAATTGATAAATAAACCGAATAAAGGAAAAAAAAAAAAAACTCGGTTTTAAGAAAATAGTTTTTTTTTTAACGTTGCTGGTAACTTAAAATAGCGATGAACACTAAGATTTTGATATTCGTTATGATAAACGTAAAATGCGTCACCGGACGTACGAATTCCACACGTATGGAGTAATTGGTTACGAAAGCGCGGCAATAAGGTTGGAAAGGAAATAAAAATAAAAAAAAAAACTTGTTCTGCCAGGAGTCCCAATAGAAATTTCTTAAAAGAATTTAAAACTTACTGAATCGGATCGAGTAACATGATCGAGGTGTCCGTTAATGGTCTCTCTATTGCCATTGAGGTCCTTGTCGGTAGGTCTGGGCACGGGAGTTTTGTTGTATATAACATTGTGCTGCGTACCCTTGACCACCAACTTCCTTTCTTTGTACCACTTCTTGGCTTCCTCGTCGATAACCAAGAGTCTTGTTTCATTGGGCACGGCCTTGATGCGTTCCACTACTTGTTTGTGGTTCTCATTGGCGATGTTAACCCCGTTAACCTCGACGATGCAGTCTCCCTCCCTCAGATCCGCGTATTTTGCGGGGCTACCTTCGTCTACCTTACCAATATATTGGCCCGCTTTCGACTTCTCTGCGTGCAGGTTGAAGCCGTATCCATCGAAATCGTCCCATTTGAATAGGTGACAAAGGCGCGGGGCCGGAGCGTCTTCTGCGAGTTCGTTAGCCGACATTCCCCAACGACGCCACTACCAACACTGAATCTGTCGACGTTCGCTCTTCCACAAGTTGCCAGATTCGATGACGTACCAGCACGTGGCGGCTGCGGGCCGATTCGTCTGCGCCATCTGGTGATCGTCAAATAAACCTTTAACTATGTTTCGGATAAATTGCATATTTTTCGTTCTAATAATTAAATACGTGAATTTTAGTATTTCAACTTTTTTATTATTCGAAATATGGAAGAATATTAATTTATTTTTTTTTCACACGAGATTATTTCTAGAGATTATTTTCTCCATCTTTTGAGTATCCCAAACTTTCTAAATTAGTGGAGGGTCCCATGTCAATGCACTGTGTTGAATTTTTATGCTAGTCGCATAAAACTATAACCAAATGATCAAGTTTATATTATTTTTAGTTATCAACATATATATTTATGTATATGCGCTATTATTTAAAAAAAAAACTTGCGTTTCATGATAAACTGAATAAATTGTCGGCACGTCTCATTATATCCTTTCACTGGCTGTAGTTTCGGACCACATTTTACATAATAAAGTAGATTGACATCAAATTTTGATATAGTTAAATATAATAAGTTTCGGAACTTAGTTTCATGATTTCACCAGTTTAAACAAATTTGCCTAATTTATACAGTAAAACCTCGATTTTACGGACTATAGGGGGAAAGACTAGTCCGTAAAATCGAAGTAAAATTTTTTTTATAAACATTAATAGCATTTTCAACATACCTGTACTACATTTTTTATAAACATTAATTAGCATTTTCAACATACCTGTACTAATTAATGTGACTTATGCCTTTACATAGAGTATTTTAAATTAAATTACCTACATACAGGTACAGTATATTAAATTTAGGTAAGTTGTTAAAATAAAAATGACGCATTATGCAATAAATGAGTACTTTATTTTACACGCAATTCAATAATACTGTACTTAGTCACTTTCAAGTACAGTACTGTAGACAGTTTATGCAAATATTGTATTATTATTTTATTTTTTGGGATGGTGTCCGTAAAATCCGAAGTCCATAAAATCGAGGTCTTATTGTATTCAAATTGATATATCATTTTAATTGAACAATACGGTTTTAGTTCAGATCAAAAAATAGTTAACAGATGGTTCAAAAAAATAAATAACTCTGCGGTCCTCTTTTTAAAGAGGGGAAAACATGTGGGCCTCTAGTGTTGAATTATTTTCTATTTCAATATATACAAAACTAAAAATTAAAATCTATATTTTCCCATATGTATATGGTTTATTTAAGATTTACTGAAAATTATTTTTCATAAAAAAAACTTACCACCTCCTCTTTGAGAAACGCGGGTTTAATTAATATATTGCTACAAAAGTCAATATTTGACAATTATATATTTATATACATGCTGAAATTATCGGGTGCCTGTACTTTATTTATAGTCAAAAGTAGAAATTTTTAATTATTCCATTAAACTTTTCATGCCATTAAGCAATAAGCCGATCTCATCATTTTTTTTTTGTAAATCAAAGCTTACTGAATTTTATTCTCAATCACAAACTAGCACTTTCTGAATTTCTTACACACAGCTCAAATATTTAGATGATAATTTTTATCACTACATAATCGATTGATCTGATGGATAGAAAAATCTAGTATATTTTTCAATGAGATCTTAATACCCAACCGATAAGACTCATATAAAAATGATAAAACTACAAAGGCTTTTTTCTTTTATATCAATGTTTGATATTTTATTACTAATCACATACAATTTTATTACATGACACCAAACATAACAGAAAAAAATAATTAAAAATAATGTACAAAAGTCACACAGCAAGCGCACAAGACTAGTAATAGAAGAGGATATATCACATGTACATTAAACATGTTTCATTGGTGTTGGTTATCAATTGTTGAACAAATATGCATTTATAAGTACCAACACGCCAACTGCATTTTTACACGTTTTTTTTATCTTTTTATTGTTTAAGCTTCCTTAATGGTTATCAGTTTTTCGAAATTTAAATTCAACAGGAAGCAACATATAACCATCAAACAAATAAACTATTGATCCCTTAAGTTTAAAAAATGTAAAAAATAAAATCTAATATAAATACTATACATAAATATTGTCGCGAACACACAGAAGGAAAAATAACATTTGTAATTATCAATGCTTTTTGATTGCATAAATTTTTTTTTCCTGAAAATCAGTTTAGCTGCTCTTCACTAACTGATTACTATTTAAGTTTTATTGATTAGTAAGGAATTCATAATTCAACTTTTATATATATAAATAAACAAAGACATGGGTAATTTTTACAGTTGTTAAAACTATTCTTAATTTATCCAATTTTGTTTTTGAAACAGGAATGACTAAACATAACCATAATTAAAAAATGTTAAGAGAAGTTATAGTTTATAATAAATTATATAATATTTAATTCCGGAAGTATAAAACACCTCCAAAATTTTCAATTATATTAAATATTGTGTGAAACAATATAAATTAATAAACTTTTATTTTCGGAAGATTTTTGACAGATTTAGTGACTTATGTTTTGCACTCCTGCAACAATATAACTTCAATGGATTTATTCATAAAACATCATTTAACATAATAGATTCTTGAAGACATTTTGAGGAGTGTCAGTAAGGATCACTAATTTGGAAAACTAACTATACAACATTGTAAATAATTAAATCTTGATTTTCTTAATATGATTAAATTCTGTTTCAAGTTTATAACTGGGAAGATCACTGAACCACAGGAATTTGGACTTTTAAATATTGATGAACTCACAAAATGTAGATACTGTCAATGAAATCACTTATATTTTACAAAACTTTAACTTGGAACAAATACTTTATTCATATTTATGGTTGAATATTTAATCCATGACACATCTATTTAGTTGTTCTTGGAACTTTGATGAAATCCTTCACTCGAAAGGACCAACATGACTGGTTTCAAACCGGAGTAATATCACGAGATCAGAGTAACATTTTTCTTTTGGTAATATTTCTTTTCTTGAAATATTGCCTTAATAGTCTTCTACACAAACACACACACACTCAGCATCAAACTAATATACCATATAAACATGCTTTCATGGCAACTTAAATCTCCGAATGGTATGGAAACTTGATTACCATTCTTAGATTAGTTATAAAAAGTTAAGTTTGAATTGGCAATTTAAGTATATTATCTATTGCCATAAATAAATTTTTGTGATGTTTGAAAATCTGTAATTGAATATAAAAGATGCATAACTGTACTGTACTCCTTAAGTGCACCACTGCCTTGAACACAACAGTCATGACAGCAAAAAGGACATACAGGCAAATATATATTCATTTTCCTCCTATTTATTTTATATATTATACAAATTCATTGGTTCCTGGGGAAGTTAAAGGTTCCAAACTCTGAAAATAAATTTATAAAATTTATTTATTTTTTCATAATTTCTTAAAATCTTAATAGAAAATATGATCTTACTGGAGGATATGATCTTGCTGGCTGATATTGATTTTTCTCCAAACTAAATTGATCTTCTGTTGTTTTACGATAGACTGGATTATCAAAATTCATACTGGTCACATTTCTACGTAAATACTGTTTGTAGATAAAGAACGAAACCTGTAAATATAAATTATTCATTGTGAATATGAAATTTATAAGTAATCACAACAATTAACTACCTCAATACTACTAAGTTTTAAGATCATAAGTTTCTAGATAACTTTCCCACTAAGGCATCAATCAAAAGTATCTAGCAACTCTGAACTTAAAGAAAATTCATTTTTAATCTTAAAATTTAAAGACACTTCTAATAATATAACTAGAAATCAAGATTTCAATACAAAAACTGATGAAAGGTCTCTCAATTGTTATCTTAACATTATTCTTATAATATACAATATTACATATTGTATATATATATTTTTTATTTTTGCATATTTTACACCCCCTTTCCAATCAGGGAGATTACTAAGGGGCGGGGCCAGTTCCAACCCCCTTTCCAATCAGGGAGATTACTAAGGGGGCGGGGCCAGTTTCCAACACAGGCTGCACCTATACCTGTGGAGGGGGGCCGGATGGTGAAGGACGGGGATCACCGGGGCGGGCCCAGCACCCCGAAAAAAATCCGGGATCAGACCCGGGACGCGAACCCGGGTCCTCCAGCGTGGTACGCCAACGCGTTACCACTCGGCCGCCTAATATTGTATATTATAAGGATAACAATCTGATATGAGTAACTTTAAATTGATATAGTACAGAGTATTTAAATTGGTATTTTTAAGACATGTTCCTCTTTGATAAAACATGAGAAATATTTATATAAAAATGTTTCCAAAAAGACTTTACTAAGCAATGAGTAGCTTTTATATTTTTGAAAATATTCACAACTTTACCATATAACAAAATTGAAGCCCACATTGCAATTATATTAACTCATATATAATGGTGGACTATCTGTTGCAGATAGTTTGTAAATATATTCAGAGTATAAAAATAAACATTATTCAGTAAGGATCTTTTTCAGACATGCTTATATAAATGATTCTTATTGTTTTTTTAAGAGGAATATATACCAAAAATATTTAACACAAATTTATATACTAAGTGATTCCTGTCCAAGTATAAAATATTGGACAGGTGAAGATAGGAATTATATATATAATACATAAAAAAATTTTTACATTCCATATTATTATTAAATTAAAAAAAATTATACCCAGTTCTTTTAGTGACTTTTTAATTAACAGAAAAATTCAAAATCAATTAGTTGTAAAATTCAGTATGGATTCAGAAGAGATATTGATTAGTTCTTTTACTGAGATGCACCTACAATGCTCCAGGAAAAAACATACTACAATAAGGAAAGTAACAGAAAACTTTAACTGCTACTAATTATTAGCATTATGAAATAATAATAAATAGAATAATCATAAGTTTTGGACTGCTTGCAAAAATTTTAATTTTAAATTATAAAAAGTTCCAGATTCTAAAGTGCCAGATTTTTGAAAGTATACTGTATTATAATTAAAATTTTATTGTTTCAATTTTTATAAAAATGGCTTTGTTTTGACAAAGCCATTTTTATAAAACTTCAAATGTCAAATACCTAGTAGATTTACAGGTATTGTATTCGACATTTGAAGTTTAATAGTATAGGTATCCCCTGAAGTACGTAAATAATTGACATCAAAAGTTTTTCACATATCCCAAATTCTGTTTGTCAGAAATATAATTTTTTTAACAGAAATTCTGAATTAAAAACTACTGGAACTAGGCAGAATATGTTGATTGCACTAATACAAAGTTATGACACTATATTATTCTCTGAATGAAAAAAAGACAATGCTATATAAAGATATATTGTACCAGTAATATAATGATTTAGATCAACAAATAATATATAAAATATAAATAAATCAACTATCACTAACTTTTAAATATTGTAAACCAATACTTGCAACATACAACTAATGTTTATGCTTTATTATTATTAAAAAAAATGACTTCCATAAATCTGACTTTACATAAAAAAAATTTTCAAATTTTTTATGTAAAGTAAGAAATATAAATCATTAATTTGAATAATAATTCCCTTATTATTTTGTATTATATTATATCAAATGTTGACTTTATAGCATAATAAAAGTTGTGATAAAAAAGTTCTGATTCTTAAAAACAAAATTAACTTTTTCCCCATATCAAACTAACTGCTTTTAGAAATTTACACAATAAGGAAAACTGTATTAATAAATATATTTATTTATTTTATATATACAGTTCTTAATTTGTAATTTCACCCTCAGAGAGTTCAGAAAATCCAGATATGCAATTAATAATATAAAAATTGATATTTTTGTTTTATAGAATCTGATAACTGACATTTTGTAAGAAATTATTTGAAACATATTTTTACCAGTTCTATATTACCATTATTAAAAAATAACTCTACAGTTTTTTTGGAATATGTATAATTTTATAAAATCATCTGGTTAAATTATATTTTATATTTTATGCACTTTATATATTTTATAGCTGAAAACATATTTACTATGATTAACTTATTAATATTAATTATAACAAATCTATTTACCAAAGTTATGATAATTGTTACTCCTGCAAGAATACCAATTATTATTCCTGCTACTTTGCCAGTATCTGCATCAGATGGTTTTCTATGTCTCAGTTCTACCATGGTGGCATTTTGACCATTAACGACAGGACTGGATGCCATTGAAGTAATGGCTTTTGTAGGAATAGTTTCTATGAAATAAATTAAATCAATGAATAATAGAAATACATATATCCTAAAATTATATTTTAATGTGTATATATATCATGTAGCCCAATTATAACAAAAAAATAATAATTTTTAATAATGATTTGTTTTTATTTAATCAAATGTAATTTATTATGGTTTTTTATTTTTAATCTGAAGTTTATTAAAATATTATTTCAAACTAAATAACTAAATTACTATATATGATGATGACAATGATGATATAATAAATGAGAATTAAATTTTGTTGTGTATAAAAGAGAGCTAATAATGAGTCTACCTATAATAATGTAAAAATTCTTATTCTGTCTGTATTCAGTTGGATTACACTGCCCCAGAAAAATGATTCTTGATGTTCAGATCATTCCACAATTATAGAAATGAAAGTATTATCTGAGAGAAAATAGTATTACCAAAGGATTTACATTTTGATGTATCTAACATCATTTTTCCAAACACTTATTTGTACAACTACTTCTCTTAGTTGCTAAATCATTATATATATACTATTTTCTGATATATTATTTGAATGTATTTTTTTTATTGATTCACCAAATAATGATGATAATTCCACAAGTATATTTTATAATATACCTGTGGAATTATCATCCTTATTTGGTAAATCAATAAAAAATGCATTCAAATAATATATCAGAAAATAGTTATCATTCATTTCCACAACAGAAAATGGAAATGAATTTAATTTCTACAAATTTTGATTTTGAAAATATAAGGTATACATTATAGTTTTTACATTTCATCTATGCATCTTTTCATTGTTAGATTCATTACTTATCAGCTAGCTTTCATAATATTAATTAAAAGAAGTAACAAACAATTTAGTTATAATTCCAATTTCCAAATTATATTATTATTTTTTGCTGTTTATCAATAATTTTTATAAAGAAAATTTTATAGTTTATAATGAGAATATCAGATCATAAATCATTTGTTTAATATATTTAAAAATAGACATTTTGATATTTTTCATATAATTATAATTTCATTTGGGCAAAAATCAAAGCCTTGTCATGATAAATCAAGCAACATAAGATTATGAATCATTTGAATTAAATATTTTTCTATTAATTCAAAGATTCAAGATTAAAAATTGGCAAAAATAAATAAATAAATAAAATAAAATTATACTGATAATTAAATTATAAAATTCATAGTTCTTTTTAATGAAGGAAGTTAAATAAAAATCTAATATAAATATTTAATAATTAAATGAAATTTATATAGCATTTTGGCTTTTAATTTTCACATCATCAAAGTTTAAAGTTCTCGCTTGCTTATTTGATAAATATTGTTATATATGGGCTACGGTATATATGAAAAAATGATATGATATATTAATATTGGAAGGAGAAGACAAAGCATGCAGTTTTAACAGTACATTAAAAAGTACATGAGACAGACACAACACACAATCGAAAATTTTATTATTATTGTCTGGAAATGTCAAACAAAAAGAATAAAATAAAAACTAAAAGAAGAAAACTAATATATATACATGATACCTAAAATATCAGTAGTATTGGAATATGTAAAAACAGGAGAAAAAGAAGAAACTGCTGGACTATCCCCCATAAAAGAATTATTATTTATATCATTGATCACATTATCAGATGTTTCAGGAAGCAATGAAGTGGAAGTAATTAAAGGGGCTTCAGAACTGTTAGTTATTAAAGAAATACTACTGGCAAGATGTGGAAAAATCTGTTCACTGGGAATCATCGTTGAGAATGCTAAATAGATGAATATTATAAATGTATACAATAAATTGAAATAATTCAAAACTGTTATTCTATATACACGACTATATTCATTCACATCACATTAAAATTATAAATATATAAATGAATTTTGTGAATTTATTTTATTAATAATTTGATAAATGAAATTAAATTTTATATACTAAAAATTTATTAATTACTCTCTGTATGAGGATCTTAGAAATATTTAAATCAATTTACTTAATAATCTAAGTAATCATGAAATATTTATAAAAACTGTATTTAAATTTATTTTATAAATGATTAAAATTCATATTAAACCTAGAAAACAGTTTATTTAAAGGAAAATTCTTTTTATATAATAGCATTATAGCTGTAATAATTCATCAATTATTATTTTAACCATTTTATGTCAATTTTTGAAGATATAACAATTAAAAAATTTGAAGTATCATTTATATTTTTGCTAATTATCTTGCAATTTATGCATATGTATGTACTATTATCATCTAACTTCTATATAATTTTCACTTTTTACTAAAGAAATTTGATTTTTAAGAAATAAATTCTGATTTCTTCACTCGTGTTAACATTTCTTCATCTCTTAATGTAACATTTATGGATGCAATATAATAAATATTACAAAGAATTATATTATAATATAAACGATCAATATTTTGTTAATGATTAAAATATAGGTCTGATAAAATTGTTTTCTAAATTCATGACACAAATTCTGTTTACTTCAAAACATTCTTTATATAAATTAGCAACTTTTAGTAAGTAATATGAAAAACTAAAATTATTAAAAACTAAATTATCATCACACAGTGTGTGTCAAATATAATTTTTATTTTTCAACTTTAATTTAATAATTTAATTTCAATCTGAATTATAAAAGAATCTCAATAAACAAAGTTATTTTAGGATGATTATACAGGGTGTATTCCTATTTTGGAATGAACCTAACACTTACTATTACTCCAATCTATAATTTGTTTGTAGTAACGTGTGTGAACTAATGCCATTTATTTTTCATTAATTTCAGTTACCCCAGCCTGAGTGGTCAGTGGAACATCGCGTGTTCCTGTATGATGCATATGTGAGAGGCGGTGATTCAGTTGTGGCAGCTCAGGGGTTATTCCGCCATCATTTCAATGTCAGCTGACATGGAGCAGTCCCAATACCCATTTCAGTATGGTTTTCTGTGTTGGGACTGCTCCATGTCAGCAGACGTTGAAATGACGGCAGAATAACCTGAGCTGCCACAATCAAATCACCGCCTCTCACATATGCATCATACAGGAACACGCGATGTTCCACTGACCACTCAGGCATGGTAACTGAAATTAATGGAAAATAAATGGCATTAGTTCACACACATTTACTACAAACAAATTACAGGTTGGAGTAATAATAACAGTGTTAGGTTCATTCCAAAATGGGTATACATCTCCGTGTCACTCTGTATATTAAATTTATTCCACAATTGAAAAATGAATAAGATCAAAAATATTTTGGAATAAATTTCATATACAATATAATCTTCTGTAAGAGATCCCTATATATTTACCATAATAGACAAGATAAGTTTACAGAGAATCTCAATAATTTATTATATATGAGAAACTATGAGAATGATGAATTAGGAAAATAAGAGATTAAAGAAAGAAATTTAAAAAAGTATACAAATTCTTTAATTTAGAAATATAATTTGTTAAATAAGATTGATGATGGATGAAAATTCTTAAACTGTAAATAAAATTTCCATTACTTGCAATATAAAAAAAACTGACTTATTTCCAACTTCTAGGAAAAGGAATCACTCAAAATTTTTTCCACATGTTAAGAATACTATATAATCATAAATATAAGAATTGTATTATTTTTTCTATGATTTTATAACTATCCATTGAAACTTGTATTAACATTGATTTGAAAGAGTCAAATTAAGGACCAAATATATTCATTTATTATCACTTCAATATAAATACAGTATCAAACTATATGAAAAAAGAGAAACAATTGTCTTTAAATAATTTACTACTTTGCCAACATATAGGAATAAAATTATTCTGCATAATATGATATATGTAACCTTGGAAATATCTTTCACAGTTAAAACAATAAATCTTAATACAGAAACCAGAGTTGCAGAGTCGGATGGTAAATGATCCGACTCTGACTCCACCTTTTAAAAAAATCTGACTCAGACTTCCTAAAATTTGTAAAGTCCAACTACGACTCCAGAAATTTTACGAAATTTTAAACTCTGGGCAGTTTAAAATTTTGACTCCTACTCCACCCAAAAACCTCTGACTCCCCAACTCAGACTCTGCAACCCTGACAGAAACTCATCAAATTATGAACATTCATACTTGCAAATATGAAATTTCATATTCAAATTTCAGAAAATTTCAAAAATTCTAAGAATTTTAACATTATATAGCAGAATGCTCTAGCAGCCAATATAATGTAAAGTATGGCAGTATTTCAAGACAGTAACAACTACCACACTAGTGGGGATATAGGTTCAATTCCGGATGATTTTACAATCACAAAGGATTCAGTAATCCATTGTCTATTACTATTATTTAAATTATTACTATTATGACTTTCAATTTTTTCAATCTATAATGAAATTATCAAAACATAACCACATCACAAGTAGAGGACCGACTATATTAAAATAGTAATATACAAATACTATAGTTATATGTTAATTTTTTGAAGATAAGTAATGCCAAGTTGTGAAATTTCATACTTTATTTCCAACTATTCTAAACAAAACAGCATCTTAATTTCTCATTCTAGAAATTAATTTATCAAAAATATTAAAGTAAGATATGCTTATAGATACTTAGAAAATTTGAAAATATTGGAAAAGTTTTTGCAAATAACCAAAACAGCAATTAAAAATATAAAAAAAAAGGGCCAAAAATTTGAAAAATTATAATTTATTTTAATAAAATATGAAATAACTCATGAAAATTAAAAAACTTTCAAAAATCCGAGCAGAAATATTTGAGGGATATATCAAAATTCATGAAATATAGAAATTTAATAATAATTTTTTGCAGCTTTTAAGGAATACAGGTAGGCCTCGATTAGTGCGAGTTCGAATAATGTGATTTCAATTAGTGCGACTTATAAAATTGATACCGTTTTTCAGTTAGTGCGAGCAAATATTCGATTAATGC
>AYEL01071245.1:0-34712 GCA_000484575.1 Olivierus martensii
ACTAACTGTTTAAGAAATATTTATTTTCATATTTTACATCGTTGTTCATCATCTAAATTAATAACTTACCAGGAATTGCGTCTCATACCATCATCAAACCAACCGCCAAATCGAAACCAAAGGAGTAAATCGAAAGCGGAAGTTGAGCACTGCTTTTATGTCGCTCAATCACATCCATTTTTTGCTCTAGCGTAATCACTAACCTCTTCTTTTTCTGTTTCCTGTTTTATCATCAAAAGTGTTCTTCCTTTTATCCATTTCGATACTTTTTAAAAGAGAAAATTCTTTACTATACTGTATGTATATGATAACAAAGCTGAATAATAGTAATGTTAAATAGCTAATGGCAAACAGCCCATCTTTCTGGTGTTTCACCCCTTCAAAGCCAAGTGACTGTTCTTGGATTGCTTTTCGTCTGGTTTTACTAACCAAAAATTAACATTAATTTGTTAATTGACATCATAAAAGGGGACAGACATTTGTTAGTAAGACTGATCTATGCTTACAACTTGCATTAATCGAATATTTGCTCACACTAACTGAAAAACGGTATCATTTTTATAAGTCGCACTAATCAAATATCGCATTATTCGAACGCGCACTAATTAAGGCCTACCTGTACCTTCTTCCTCATATAAAGATTCTTTATAATCATACATATTAAAAAATTCTAGTCCATACTTCTTCTCCTTCTAAAATCACATGGTACACTCTGAATATTCTTATTAGTCATTTTCATCACTCTATTAATCACAATATTGCCAAATACCTTCTCAACACACTCAGCAGTCTTATACCCCTATAATTCTTGCATTCTCATTTATCTCACCTTTCCCCTGTAGAGACAGACAATCACAGTCTTAGTCCAATCATTCTAAACCACATTGTTACTCCAAAACAGCTTATATGGCTAGTGTATCCATTCCACAATATTCTTTTCATCATACTTTAATAACTTAGTTGTTTATGTCTACGGGCTCCTCCATTCTTCAATGTACAATCACAATCACACTCACAACCTCTTCCAATTAATTTTGCTTCTAATAATTACATTCATACATCCTGTTCTTATTCCTTCTCTCCTCATTTTCTCTCCAATAGCTCAAAGAAATATTCTTGCCCCTTAATAAACTATTATAAATATATCTAAACCCAGAAATGGTCAAGTGTGGAAGTCTTCTCCATTTTGCAAAAATAAATAAATATGCCAATAATAAAGAATTTTTAAAAATCTGGAAAAATTAGAATTTTCCTAAATCACGAAATCTGTCTCAATACTCATAAAATTTTGCAATGTATTATAAAGAGTTGAGAAAAAAATTTTGCTATTTGAAATTTCCATGCTTCATCATTGAAAACAAAACTTTTGTCTTGATATTAATTATTTCTAAAAATAGCTTATCATTTTGTGGTATTGCTATTGCAGTTTTGTGTCACTTTGCAGCTTGTATAAATAAACAATTAAATTTTTAATTATATTTACTGATAAATTTCTCCATTCTTAGATACTTCAATATATTGTTTGTCTGATTTTAGGTTTTTTATTTAAGCTATTTATTAAGTTTTAAATAATGATTAAGATGTTCCAGCACACAGCTATTTTCTTATTTTATATATATTAAAAAAATTTTGAAACAATTTCACAAAATAACAGATTGAAATGGCTTAACAAATAATAATACAATTACAAATTAAATATTAGATGATAAAATAATAAACAATATTTAAAGAAATGAGTATTATGCTATAATTGGAAATGAGGTATGCACGTCACAAATTCTGACCCCAGTATTGCAATGTATAGTGATTACTAAACTTGCAACATTTCTTTTTAAGAAAAAGAACAAATTACTTTGTTATCATTAATTGTTAGACAGAGAATTTATTCTATTTATTGTCATAATTTGCATATTATACATCTGATTAAAAATATTTGTAAAAAAATAAATATTTCTTCTTGGATGGAAAGTACTACAATAAAAACAAGTAAACATATTAGAGAATATAAAAAAATTAGAATATGAAATAAAATTTTATATAATATGCAATTTAGAATCCTTCGAACTTGAAGAATTATATTTCGCACTCCCGCTGTAGATTTTACTGCCCTTGTTTGCATGTCTCTCCCATTTGCAAATCACTTCCAAATGATTTTGACTACCCTGGGTAATAAAATCATCCAGTTTGTTTACAAATAAAACAGTTGTTTTTGTTTTGACTTTGGAAAAAAGATTTATGACTGAATAAAATATGATACTTTGTTTATTTACATAATTTTAATAAGGAGATATCATATTATTTAAAAACTCATTAAAAATCAATAAATTATAATAAAAACAATGATTTGTTTTTGAGTTAGAAAAAAGAACTTGGCAAAAAATAAGGTTTCATACATTCGGAAGATTTATTTTAACAAAACAGTGACAATTTCACATAATTAATAGTAAATTATGTAAATTAGACTTTGGATGTAATCCAAAGTCTAATTTACTAGAAAACAACCAGCGTTCCTTAGAATTCCATTATAAATTGGAACTCCGCCTGAAGAGGGTCGTTTGACCAAAAACGTTTGCAGATTTTAAGTTAAATAAACCTTTTATTTCTACTGCAAGTTGTGCTTGTTTTTTTGTAATCCAAAGTATTTAAGTTAAGCAGTTGTTTTTAAAAAGTTATTGTAAATTAGACTACATGCTAATTTGCATTTTCTCACTTATGATTGGGTTTTATGCTACTACTGTCAGGTTAATAAAAATAATATTTCACTGCAAAATTATAAATCAAAATAATATATTCAATAAATGCTAACAAGAGATACTTTCATTTATTTTTGCAGAAATATATTCTCTTTGCAATAACAGATTATATTCATTTGAATCAGCACTATGCATTACTTTATAGATCAACTATTACAAATTTGATTCAATTTACAGATATTATATCCAGAAATTTTGAACAACTTAGATACTAATGTTACAATCTCCTTGATCTTTCTTCTGCCATTGACTTGGTGAATATAACATTACAGATAATCCTCAATTTATGATCACTTTGATTTACAAACAACTTGTACTACAATGGCAATGTCATCAATAAATTCTGTTATTGGTTAATGCAACTGATTTGGATTCAATTCCCAGACCTAATAGTCTGATAAATGGAAAGCATTCTTATTTATGTCTGATTTTTATAGTTTTGTATTTTTTATGTTTATTAAGATTGTGTCTTAGTAAACATTAGTAATGAGATAAACATAAAATTTGGTAATTTCCGACTTATGAAAATAGAATTCAAAATTTTTGGAACTAAACTCCATTATAAGTCAAGGACTACTTGTATTTGATACAATAGTTTCTTATTTCAATATTAATTATACAATATATTGCCTATTGGATTGACAATCTATTCTACAATAGAAATTATAATAATAAATTCAATAATTCTTTTTATGAAGAGTCAAAACTTAACTGCTCAGAGCTTGTCAATTAGTCTTTTGTGCTTGACTGACTGATATAACTCACCAAGCCTAAACTGGCAAACTCCAACTTCTGGTATATCTCATCAAAACTTTAGGAACCAATATTTTCATTTTTTATAGATTTATCAGGAAAAAAAATTTAATTTAAATCTTTGTTTTGTTTTTTGTTTTCTCTGACAATAATCACAAAATTGCTTTAAATCAATATTTTTTTTATAAATTTTTAATTAAAACTTTGATTCCAAATTAATCTAAATCATTTACTCAACTTTAAATTACCAAAAATTCCCAAACTTGTCATCAGCTTTGTTATATCATGTTCAGCATTGTCTTCTTACAAGGGGAGGACACAGCTGACCCCCCACCGATTTTGATCCGCTTGCATATGGTGAAAAGGCGGAATCAACATGATTAGTGGTTTTAGATCCGTCCGTGTAAATACTGAGTCTAAAGTTTTCGTTGTGCTGACAGAGATTAGGTTCACACAAATCAGCAATGTGATAGGAGAAAGTGTCTGTATTTGCCACTTCAAGATGATTGTCGGTGATAATTTTATAAGCCTCAGAAAGCTGCCCAAAGATTTCTTAATTTTTATTTTCAGTGAATTGGTTAAGATCTTTCCCAAAGTTATGCACAGTTTTCCAGATTAATGAGTTCTCTGTAATTTTTAAGTCAATAGGTATTAGTCCAGAAATTACCAAAAGGGCTTCAGTGGAGATCGTTCTGTATCCTCTGCAGATACGTAAAGTAGATTTACGTTGTAAACTGAGGAGTTTCTTTTTATTTACTTGCCTATTCAGCGCTTCTTCCCAAACTGGGGATGCATAGGTAATGATGGGCTCGATAGCGCCTTTATAAATAATTCTAGTAATTTTATAGTCCAGTCCCCATCTACCTGCAACCACAGAGGTCAACGTCTTAGTAATTTCATTAGCTTTTTTAATAACATACTGTATATGATCATTCCATTTTAACCTTCTATCTATTATTATACCAAGGTATTTGAGTGTATCAACGTTTTTGATTCTATGATTGTCAATTCCAATACTAAGTCTTTTCTGTAAAGTTTTACCTTTAGTTAGTATAAGAGCATGGCTTTTTTCAAAATTAATATTTTGTTTAGCTCTGTGAGCCCAATTATGAATTTCTCTTAAAACCGTGTTAGCCTGCCGTTCAAGGTTATCTCTACTCTGATGGGAGAAGAGGACGAGAACATCGTCTGCATAAGCCTGTATTTCAGTTCCTTGAGGAAGCTTAATATTCAGTAGATCATCAAGTAATATACACCAGAGTCCCGGTCCAGACCGGGACCCTTGCGGACATCCTCTGTTAACAGTTTCAGAAACTTCAATATTGGGTGTAATTATTTGGACAGTTCTATCCTCAAAGTAGTTTTTAATTATTCTATAAAGGTTTTGAGGGCATTTTCTTTTAGAAAGATTTGTCAGTATAAAAGGATGCCATGCCAAGTCAAAAGCTCCACTAAAATCTATCGAAAGAAGGAGTGCATGTTTATTTTGGTTCCAGGCTTCATGAATGAAATTTTTAACTCTCATAAGTGCATCGATCGTACTTTTCCCTCTTTGATATGCAAATTGTTTTTGATTAAGAGGTGAAAATTTGTTTAAATGCCAGTTAACCCTGCTAATAAGAAGTCCATCAAGAACTTTACCAATGTTTGAAATCAGGGAAATTGGTCTGTAGGACTTTGCGGTGTGATCCTCAATCTTTCCCTGTTTTTTGATGAGTTTAATTTCCGCTTTTTTCCAAGCTCTTGGAAAGTAGCCTTGTTTTAAACACTCGTTAAATAAGATACTGAATGCCAGTGGAATTACCTGGAAAGCTTTTTTGATCATTCTTCCAGTGATTTTGTCTGGTCCAGGTGCGGTGTCCACGGTTAAGGAATCAATAATATTTTTAATTTCCAAGAAGCTGAATGGTTTATCATTATCAGTATTTGGAATTCTTTGTGCATATATTCTGTCTTCTCTATGTCCTTCATCATCGTCATTTTCATCATCTATTGGGAATAATTGTTGAAAAATGTATTCAATAGATTCCTGTGTTGTTTTAGTAAAGGTTCCATCCAATTTACTGACCATTTCAGGAACTGTGACTTTAGTTCTCTTATTAAATAGTATTTTGTATGGCCCTTTCCAGGGTTTTTTAGGATCAGCTTTTGTGCAAAATTCTTTCCAGGAAGAAGATCTAGCTTTATTAATCATTATTTTATATTCTGTTTTTTGTTTAAGGAATTCCTGTCTTTTGGCCTCTCTAGATATAGGCTCCATTTCCCTTCTGAATTGTCTTTGCCTCTTTCTAACTTCAATTTTCTTAGCCTGAAGCTCATTACTCCACCAATGACATTTGTATTTCTGAGTAGTAGTATGTAAGGTACTTTCAATAAAAGAATGACTTAAGCAGTTTCTCAGTTCTTCAACGAGTTTATCAATATTAATCGGTTGTCTAGTTAACTCAGCTTTTTCAAGCCAAAAAGAACTAACTTTTTCTTTGAAAGTTTCCCAATCCGTGAATCTTTGTAAGACAATCCAGCTGATTTCTGGTCTTGGAAGTTCAAGGCAAATATTTGTGTGTATATACCTATGATCACTGAGGCTTTCTTCCAGTAGGGTTTTACAAAATTTGATTTTATTGACAAAGTTTTCCGTTACCAAAACGACATCTATCCAGGATTCTCCAGTAGTAGTGTGGAAGGTGGGATGAGGAGAACAATTCATCGAAAGAAGTCCAAATTGAGACATGAAGTCAGAGAGTTTCTC
Organism: Olivierus martensii; assembly: GCA_000484575.1. Taxonomy (NCBI): domain Eukaryota; kingdom Metazoa; phylum Arthropoda; class Arachnida; order Scorpiones; family Buthidae; genus Olivierus; species Olivierus martensii. The sequence goes on from AYEL01071245.1 coordinate 6,256, forward strand.
TCCTCGTTCATCCTCCGTAATACTGAACCATTCGTGTCCCTTAGCGTTAGCGTCCCCATTGACAATAACAATTTTGTTCTGTAGTATGTCGAGAATATTCTGTAGATTATTTAAACAGTCATCAATATTCTCAGTCGGAGAGAAATAAATGGAAACAATATAAATATCCATATTATTAATATGTATAACAGCCACTGCTATAGAATTAGTTGAGAGTTGAGGAATAAAACTGATATCTAAACAATCATTGATGACTATTATTCCCGTACGTGTATTGTTTTCATTAGAATATTTCTGAAGAATTCTCCATTTTCCAAAGTTCGTGATTTTATTATTCATAATGTAGGGCTCTTGTATACAGACAATGTCTATGTTATATTTATCAACAGTCCTCATTAGATTTGAGCAGGCAGCCTTGCTGTGCTGAGCATTAAATGTGAGCATATTCAAACCTGGAGCGTTGTCATTGTTTTGCAGATTAGTGTTCACTGTGTTTTGTAAGTTATCCATGTTAAAAGAGAGCAACTGATCAATAATTTTCAACTAGTGCAGCAATATTAATAAGCTTATAAGATTAGTATTCAAACTTTTTGGCAGCACGAATTCTCATTCTCTGAGTGATGGAACATTTCCAAGAGAAAGCGTTGTGATCAGTTCGAAGTTGCGCTTCAGGTGGCAAAGTCTTGTTTGCTTTTTTGCAGTTTATGCATTCAGCAGTTGTATGTTTATTTTCACAGATTTTAAATTGATGTTTCTTTGTGCAGTGACTGCAACGAGTTTTTTCTTGACATTCCTGAGCACGATGATCATATCCACAACACTTGAAGCATCTTAGCAATGGAAGATGATCGTCCACACGAATCATTGCCCAGGAAATGGCAATTCTACCGTTTTCAAGTATTGCTTTACGAAGTGCAGGAGTTGTAGAGACAATAATGTTGCATCTGTTGTCTGAAGTTCTTTGTCCTCGAAAGGAGCTAATGATTTTAAATTCCTGTTGAAATTTTTGTAAGCTTCCCAATCTTCTGATATTCTCATTCTGTCGGTATATGTCTATTATCATTTGTTCTTCGTTAATTGAGTCAGGTGCATTAATGAGAATAAGTCTTGGGTTTTTCTTGACTGGAATATTAACTCTTATTTTGCTGGCAAGATTTTCATGACCTTCAACCGCCTCCTTAAACCCAAGTTTCTGCTGCTCCGTTGCCACTTTAACGCACAGACTGTTTTTGATAGGAAACATTGCGTTAATCTGTAAACCCATATCTCCAGCTTCTAGGTTTTGTTTAATTTCATTTTCAGTTTCATCTATTGTAATTCCTTGAGTTTCTGACTCAGAAATAGGTTTTAAGAATATTGGGTGATCAACAGTTTGTGTTCCTCTCTTTCCTTTGTTGAAAGAACGTCCAACGACTGCTAGCGACCTTGAAATGGCAAACTGCAGTTGGACTATAAACCAGCCTTTAGTTATGCGACTTGCTTTACTAATATTATCATTAATGTTGTTAGCAGCTGTCACAGCAGCATAAGTTTTGTCAATATCAGTATTTTCAATTTGCTTCCTCAATTCAAGCATTAATCCAATCCATTCGCTGCAGCACGCATTTGTAGTGCTGCATCACGTATATTCTGTCTGTCAATTTTCTTTACTGTTACATTATTATTTTCGTTAACTGCCTGAAAGATATTCTTAACTCCTTTGGCAGTTTGTTTCAAAAAGTATTCTTCCGGTTTGGAGTCTTCTGGAGGAGTTTTAGGTAAACATCTTTCATGACTACTTTGTTGTCAGCCATGTTAATCCCAAAATGCTGCAAAGAGTATACTAAAAATAAAGTAAAAGTTCAAAAGATAAACAAAGCAGAGCTGATAAAGAGTCAGTTACAAAGAAATAATTAACAAAAGTCAGCTTTAAACAAAAGGTGTTATTTGAAAGATGACTTCGAATAACGCTAAATAATAAAACTTTAAAACGCGGATTGTTTAAAACATAGTCTATTGTCTAGAAGCAATCAGTTTACAGAGAATTAAGTAATAAAAAGGCAGTGTTAAAAATCACGAAAACCGTTACAAAAATGGTGTTGACAAAAACATTTGTCACTAAATTAACTTAACCAATAAGTAGATTTAAAAACTGAAAGCAGTATAGTTAATCACAACAAGTGCACATTCAATTTACTTAGAAGTTTTTCTTCCGAAAACAAAATTTCGGCAACTGTTAGAAACAGGTCTTGGCAACTTGTCAAGTGTGGCCAAAATGCAGAAGTTTTTAAAACAGTGATAATTTAAAAAGTACTTATCCAATTCTTAAGTGTAATATATCAATCAATTCATCTTCTTATGCTCTTTCAAACGATAGTAAGCACACAAGTAAAAGGTTAGGTATTCCAACAAAATACTGACCGAAAAGTCGCGCACACAAACCAACGTCTTTCTCCCAAAAGTCCACTTTCCATTTTTCTCCCATCCTTACCCATAAGTCCACCAACGCGTGAGGCTTAAGCCTGTCATTCCGTTAGGTTAGTTAAGTCGCAATATCCTGATGAGATATTTTTATCTGGCGGCGGCCACTTATAGAACTCATCACAGGCTGGCCAACACCCATGATGGGTGTTGAGTCAACCGGATGGTTGAAAGATGTTCAACGGGCCGGGCCTGGACCCCTCCTGAAAAATTGGAGGCGTGGGATCCAGATCCTCCAGGATGGTAAGCCACAGCTTTAACACGTGGCCATCCGGCCGACCTGTCATTCCGTCAATCCGCGAGTCCCGCAGTTTGTCCTGTGAGATGTTTATTATCGAACATAAAAATCTTTTGCGAAAGTGTTCGTAATTCGAACTGTTCGTCATCCACTGTATATTTTATTAATAATTTACAATATAATTTGCATGATCTTCCAATTGTGTCATTAGATAAAAATAATTTTGAATCTGTATACCTATTTTGGAATAAATTTTTCTAATGTGGGATCGATGTAATATAAATGATAGATAAGGAACCGCTCTGAACTCGCCACTAACCAATCATTACCGATTGGAAAGCAGCGTGAAAAAATAACAACGGCTCTTGGCGAATGGTCCGAGTCAATTCTTTACCACACAACCCTCTGGCCGACATAATAATTGGAATCGGCTAATAGTTGAGTCGGTCGGATGGCAGCATTCATTTACCACACCTGGAGGATTCATATTTAATTCCAATTTTCAAACTTTCAGATCTTTTTCAGTTGAAGTCTCGATCCAAGTTCGTTAAACCTCATTCTCCACCGCACCAACAGTTTTTGGTGTAAATATCTGTATAAGATTTTATATCAATAATGTTTGAAGAAAAACAGTTATAATAAACGCTATGTTTTCTTTATATTATTTATGTTCATACAACAACTTCAAAATATTCATAGATGATACAAATTTAAGAACAATAGGAATAATTTTTCGTTTCGATTCAATACTGAACTATCCAAGAAATATCAATCCCCAAAAAGTTTACAAAATTTTCATTTATACTTTTATTTGTGATACGATAATTCAATATGACATTAATTTAACCGAGAAGTTCGTAGTTAGTTTAATTCCTAATAATCATTTCGTCTGCGTATCCCAATTGAAAATCTCAGATCGCCTGATTCCATATCGTTTAGCCATTTTATTAAATCGTCCGCTAGCCATACCATCCGCGCAACTTCAAATTTTAAAAACTAGTTTCGATCATGATTTTAATCGATAATTTATTATGAAAAGAGTGCACATTTAATGAATATTTAATCTAGCACCAATAATGTCTTTTATATAATTGGCATTATTAGTGCTATCTTTAAAACCAGTGCCGTGCTAGAAATTCGGCCGCATGTGTTCAATTGTTAGTTGGCCGCTCCCATTTATCGATGGCCGCCCCTATACAATCAATAAAACAAAAACTAGAAAATTATAATCATACTTTAAATCCTGTGTTCAATTGTTAGTTGGCCGCCCCTATACAATCAATAAAACAAAAACTAGAAAATTATAATCATACTTTAAATAATTGCATTTATTATTTTATCAGCAATAATACATAACAATCATAAAATAATACCTTAAAAATTATTTGTAATAATACAATACGTAACAGCCACAACACAAATGAAGAACATCTTGGAAATTGTAATAATTTACAAAATTTTCGTTGCACGTAACTATAACATTAAAAAAAAAACTTCAAACTTCACTATATACAAAAATTAAATATCTAATTAGATAACAAATAATATTTTCAAAAATAGCATATTAATAGGAAAACAATTTACAAGGAATAAGTTTGGCGCACTTTATTAAGAGCAAATTCCCAAATAAGATGGCGTCAATCAATTTCATCCAATAATTTATATTCTCTATCGCTATAATTGATAAATTTGCTAGGCGTTCTTCTTCAAGGGTTGCTCTTAAACAGTTTTTGGTTATCTTCAATTTGGAAAAAGAATGTTGACCAAATGCTACAGAAACGGGCGGAGTTAAAACGATCCTAGGTGCGACAAATAAATTAGGGAATGCGCCTCGAAGATCGTTTTTAAAATATACAAGTATTGAAGAGCGTTATATAGATGCGAAACAATGTTTTCCGCTTTTATGTGTGTCATTACTGATAAAATTTCATGAAATAAATTATGTCCATCAAAATAGGATTCTTTTCTTTGCACATCAGTTAATTTCGGATGATCTTTTCATGATTCTAATATTTGCCTTGGCGTAAAATATTAACTCAGTTATTTCGTATATTGACGTTAGAATTGATTTTTATTTTTTAATTTATCTTTTTCAAATGAATAGAATTTTCAAATTTACATATAAAAAATAAATTTCCTTTTCCTCTTATTTCGTTTTATTGGTTATTAATTTTATTTTATATCTTGTTTTGTTTTTGCCAATTTCAGTTTGGCCGTCCACTTTGTCCTCCCGTGTGCGATGCACGCCTCGCACATATATCAGGCACGGCACTGTTTAAAACGCCATTTTCCAAAATTTTGCCGAACATTAAATGATGGAGCCTGCTGGATGCTGGCGTGGTAAAACAGTCGCTTACCATCTTGGACATGCGGTTAGGTTAAGCCGCCATATCGCATAACCAATATCGCACGAAAGATATATTGTATCTGACGGCGGCCACTTATAGAGCCGGCCACATTATAGGCTAGTCAACACCTTCGATAAGGTTAACCAGATGGTTGAAGGATGGGGTTCAACGGGCTGGGCCCGGACCTTTCCTGAAAAACTGGAAGTAAAGAATGTTTTAAATTTTGAATTGTATAAATATCGAAAAATTTGATTCCTAACGTATATGTTTCTGAGTTCTAGAATTTTTAAAACTGTTACAAATGAATGAGCAAGCGTATGAACATAACATCCAAGTAGAATGGATGAGGCAAGAATGCAGATGGTCAATGATCAAAAAGAGCTGCCATAGCGGAAGAGTTAAGAATCTTTAAAGGAATCTATGGTAAAGAGACAATTAACGCAAGACAGTCTTTAAACCTCCCCCTGTCTTGGAAATATGCATTAAGGCATAGCATAGATGAGAATAAAGCCAATTAAGTTTAAAGAAAACATATGAAGGACCCTAATTTTGGACTTAGCTGGTTACAAGTTTCCTCAAGAAAATATGGGGCAGTTTTAAGCACACTTGTGAACAATGTGCATTTCAATTAAAGAGAAATAAGGACTCTCAATCTAATACACGTATACCTTGTACTTTTTACTGAATACTTTAAGATACAAGCCTATATCTGCTTAAGTCTTTGTTTATATTTATTTTAAAGTTTATTTATTAATACATAACATCTTTCTATATATTTTATTTTTGTTTTAAAATTTGTTTATTAAGGTTCTGATCTAAAGAATGTTTTAAATTTTGAATTGTATAAATATCGAAAAATTTGATTCCTAACGTATATGTTTCTGAGTTCTAGAATTTTTAAAACTGTTACAAATGAATGAGCTGATGAGGGCGTGTTATAACACCAAAAGTGCTTCTCAATAAAGTTATTTCTCGTTATCTTAAGAAGTTTATTTTTGGTCTGCTCAAAAGCGCTGATTTTATAGTAATTGGATTAATGGATCTACATGGGAATGCCGTCTTCTCATTGAGGAACTGGCTACCAAGAACAGGGTGCAACTGGTTTGGGAGATCAGTCTTGTTTTCACATATCAGTTCAGTGGTAAAATTAATTAGATTAGATGATGACGTCATTACTCGGGATAGCTCTTCCTGAGGACAGTTCCGATTCCGTATCACGTGATTGCCAACTACGATGGAGAAGGTGGAAGTAAGTTAATTTTTAAACTAAAATATAATACGTTAGCATATAGGAAAATAATGACAAATAATAGAGTGCATAATAAAATAAAAATAGAACAAGTCAAAGTCAACTTCCTCACATAAAATTAGCGCTTTTGAGCACACCAAAAATAAACTTCTTAAGATAATGAGAAATAACTTTATTGAGAAGCACTTTCGGCGAGAACAAGTCAAAGACAACTTCCTCACATAAAATCAGCGCTTTTGAGCACACCAAAAATAAACTTCTTAAGATAACGAGAAATAACTTTATTAAGAAGCACTTTCGGCGTTAACACGCCCTCATCAGCTCATTCATTTGTAACAGTTTTAAAAATTCTAGAACTCAGAAACATATGTTAGGAATCAAACATTTTGATATTTATACAATACAAAATTTAAAACATTCTATAGATCAGAACCTTAATAAACAAATTTTAAAACAAAAATAAAATATATACAAAGATGTTATGTATTAATAAATAAACTTTAAAATAAATATAAACAAAGACTTAAGCGGATATAGGCTTGTATCTTAAAGTACTCGGTAAAAAGTACAAGGGGATTGCAGGCAATGAAATTGCCGATAGGCTTGCCAGGAAGGGGGCTTCTCGCCCCTTCCTATGTATTAGATTGAGAGTCGTTATTTCTCTTTAATTGAAATGCACATTGTTCACCTGTAACCAGCTAAGTCCAAAATTAGGGTCCTTCATACATTTTCTTTAAACTTAATTGGCTTTATTAATAAAAATTGCAAACAATACCAAGTTATCACAGATGCATTAAGTAAAAATAATACCGTTAAAAGATTGTTAAAACTTGCAAACAAGAAACCGACAGTAAAAAGAGCTAGCACAGTAGCGGACCTTCTTAAAAATGTAAATGATACTTATTGTAAATACGACCAATCAGGAGTTTACCAAGTACCCATAGTAAACCTAGATAAACAGGTTAATGAAGTATATATTGGAACCACGTCCAGAAATCTTAGAGATAGGCTCAAAGAGCACAAAGCCGACTTAAAGGAAGGCTGTTGCTCAGCGGACTAGAGTTGCTTTCCTTGAATAAATATGAGGTTAGGATTATTATAGGGCACCTCTTATCTTAGATGACATCTTCATTTGATTGGGCTTGCCGATAGCCCTCTTGTGTAGAAGATGTCAGTACGAGGAGGAAACTCCTCTTCACATTTTGTTACGTGTAGAAGATGTCAGTATGAAGAGGAAACTCCTCTTCACATTTTGTGTGTGTGGCCCTTTCGTGGCTTAGGCGTGATCTCTTGGGGATGTATTTTTGTGGCTCTTACATGGCGTGATCTCTTGGGGGTGTATTTTCCTGTCCCTGAGGATCTTGCTACTGTCCCATTGAGAAGAATACTGTCCTTTGTTTTAAGGACAGGTCTTCTCCTGGGATGATCCGATTGGGGGATGCACAATAGACCATTGTTGGTCGCGGTGCTTGGACTGGGTAGGCTCCTCCCTGTTCTACTAACTAACTAACTAACTAATGGATCTACATACATGAATATGATTTAAGAAAATTAATTTTACAACTGCTCTAAGCAGAATATCTTATAAGCATGATTTGGAGATTTGGAGGTAACATGGAGTGAAGCAAAAGTAATAAAAGACTTGTCACAATTGTAAAGAAGGTTTGCTGAAAGAATCCTTGATCTTGGAAAGATTAAAGCACAAAAATGTGATTAATGATCAACAAAAGCTAGAGTATTTCTAATGCATAGCCTACTTTATCCAAAAAAACACCTATAAGTATTTTATTTCAATAGTTTATGCATTTAGTTCCAATTTTTTTAATGTTTAATTTTATACAAAAAAAACACCTATTACTACACCTATACTATTAAGTATTTTATTTCAATAGTTTATGCATTTAGTTCCAATTTTTTTAATGTTTAATTTTAACCTATACTATATCATTAACTTTCATTATTTAGATGTAGCATGACTTTATTTACTGTTTTCTAAGTGCATGAACTATTTTGAATATGGATTTATAGTGATCCATTTTCTATTTATTTTGTATTCTCTATATAAGCTGAGAGTGGCTGGTAATTACATCTGAAAGCATTTCTTTGATTAAAGTTTTTTAACTATATTTATAAGATACAAATAGATAAAGTTCAACCTGCTTCCTAATTAATTATAAGTTAAGACAAGCCTTTATAGCAGGAAAAAACTTTTATTAACAAAGAGTAAAACATTTTCGGTCTATATAAGACCCGCATCAGTACATAAATGATGAATGGATTCGAATAATTAAGGTTGGAACACATTCATATTAAAAGTCCAGAATACATTCAAAATTATATAAGACCCGCATCAGTACATAAATGATGAATGGAATTCGAATAATTAAGGTTGGAACACATTCAAATTAAAAGTCCAGAATACATTCAAAATTATATTATATAATAATAACATACGAGTTTACATAAAGATTAAGTTTTTCTATTATATATTTGTTATGATATCATTAAATAAATTATTATTAACATTAAATGGTTTTCATTATGAGCTAATTTAAGTAGACATTATAAATTATAACGTGCTGCCCACCCCAAGAACAAGGGAGGGTTTCAGGATTGTAATTGTTTATAAGATTATATTTTGATCTTCGTTTTTTGACTTCTATAGCTTCCAAACTTGCCATACCATAATTATTTTTAGGCTGACGAACAATCATGGCTTCTTCCCACTTAATCATTACGTCATGTTCATAGGCGGTATATGAGAGAACTGTGCTTAACAGTCCTTGTCATATATCATCTTTATGTTCAGCCAGTCTTTTACTTAGGTTATGCTTTATGCGGCCTATATTATTGGAGTCTTCGTAAAGTGTGATTGTAAAGTGGTATTGCATATATTCCTGAATGTCTTGAGTGTTCCACTAGGGCCTTATCATTTCATAGAGCTGAGAAAATAGTATGATTTTTTTTTATAAGGTATTTTGGTGTCAGTATTTTTAGCTACTTTGTTAAAAATTCTATGCACCATAGGATCGTAGGACATGACACATCTATGTTTGTTTATATTGCATTGATCCAGCATTTGAGTTGGTACTATGGGTGTATTGTTGCCTATATTATAAGCTTGAGAAATCTTATTCCAGAGTCCCTGTAATGAGTTATAAGAGAAGCCATATTTTTAGGCCTGAGTGAGAATATAATTAAATTCTTTGTCTCTATCTGCTTGTTTAGTGAGTATATGCCCTTTTAAAGAGGGCCCAGAATGCTGAGAGCTTATAAGGATATGGATCAAGTGACCAGATCCTTATAAGCTCCAATTTGTCATATTTTAACCAAAATTGACAAATATACAGTTTTAAAAAGCCCCTAAAATCTTGAAAATTGAGGTCCCTGTATGCTGAGAGCTTATAAGGATATGGATCAAGTGACCGGATCCTTATAAGCTCCAATTTGTCATTTTAACCAAAATTTGTCAATTTTGTCATTTTTTTAAAATGACAAAATTGACAAATATACAGTTTTAAAAAGCCCCTAAAATCTTGAAAATTGAGGTCCCTAAAGTTATGAGGCCCGGGGCAACTGTTCCTCTTCCCCCATCTCTGATAGGCATTGCCCATCATCATAAATTAAAGACTATCTGTATATTTAAAAATATATATTTATTAATGTTGTTTTATTTCGTAGTATATTTGGTCATTTTTGATTATTCTATTTTAGATTGCAGACCATTTGAAGAATATTTTTATTTTTTGCATTATGCTTTAATTAGAATCTAAAAATAATAAAAATGATAGTCAAAAATAATTAAATTAAAAATACATTTAATGCTTTTTAATTTTATTTATTTTATAATAATACAAAAAATGACGATTTTGAATTAATAAATGAAAGTGATTAACACTTAAGAAATAAAATGAAAAAGTAATGCAATAATAAAGCACGTTTTCTAATTTTATAATGGAATAGTAAGAGCACAGAGTAAGAGGGATAAATTCTGGAAATGAGATTAAATATATTTTCATTAAATTAAGTAAAATTAGCCAAAAACCTTATTAAAAACTTATATTTAATGCCGATAGATGGCAGTATTTATTTTATTACTCGATATCGTTTGGTTTTAACCAGCGTAAAAATGCATTTCTTTAAAATTTTGGTTTATATTCTGATTAACGAAAGAATCCAAACAGGTGATTTTATTCCCATAGAATATATATAATGTAATGTAGTAAAGTAAATAATTGATTAATTAAGACAACTGATAAATCTGAATTCCTTGGTCTGTTCTTTTAATTCGTTCAAAATTTCGAATTGTTTTTCAATTAGTTTTAATTTAATAAAAATTTTCATATAAAAGTTGTCAGTTTGACGAGTTCAATAACTTTAAAAATTGAATTCAATTTTAAAATTACAAAATACACAACATTGTGATTAATTAAGATTTCATTTTGACTCTTGTAATATTGTGCGTCGCTGCGCAGACTACAGTGTCACCAATATAAAAGTTTTTTGGATGTACCGCGAATCGTATTAGAGAATTAAACAGCAATTCCCATCCACTGATGATTAAAAGTGCGAATCGAAAATTCCATTGTATTAAAGATTCATTTCAAAAATTGCCTACAACTAATTACCGATTAGAACTTTTAATAAGCTATCGGAGAGGAGCTAACACTTTTATACTCTAATGCAGCGATCGCCAACCTTTCGGACCTCACGGACCACTAAATTTATGATTTTTAAATTCAGCTGACCACTAACACGAACTTTTTTAAAAGAGGAACAAATTCATAAGACAATGATGGAAAACCTCCATTTTATTAATTTTAAGTACATTTATTACGAGTAAATATAACAAAATTATAGTTTAATTATTACAAATACAAAATAAATCCTATAATGAATATAATATAATGAAATGAGTATAATATCAGTAGTCGTAAAACAATACATTACTATTAATAATAATAGAAATTTTGAACGCAAATATTACATTAGATTTGAGAAAAGAAAAACTAAAGAAATTTTAAACTTGTTCATATACATTTTGAAGCAGCCAAAAATTGACTTTGCCGTTAACCTATCTCGCTTGAAATTATACGCGGACCACCGGTTGATGACCATGGTCTAAATCACACTTGCCTGATTCGAGCGAGTGGGAATCGGAAGCGTGTCCCTTTTGAACTAATTACTAGATTTTAGCAGACCGACACCATGCTGATCTTATTAAACTTGTTTTCCTTCGGAAAGTTTGCTAATATGGATATCATATTCTCTCTGCTTATGAGATCAGTGGATCTAACTTGACCACAAACTTAAACTATCACTAGCCATTTTATATTGAATTTTACTTTATTATATAAATTAGTATGATTACTTTTTTGTGTGTTTGTTTGAAAATTTTTGCTAGTAAACAATATTTAAATAACAAGAATTTAAGTACATTACATACAGTACAATGCTGAATCTATCCAGCATTGAATATGTTAATTTTTATTTCGAAAAATTAATTAAAAATGAAAGTTCGATTATTAAATGACAGATGGTAAGACGAGATGAAAACATTTATTTAATATATACTATATTGTATTTTAGCGTTCGTTTTGGTAAAAACAAATTGGTAATAGGATTTTGAAAAATTTATTATAAAGTATAAAGTAGGTATATAGTTCGGTTATTATAAAGTAGTAAAATTTATAACAACCGAAAAAAAATTAACATCTTTCGGCTAACAAAATAGGAATTGATATTTCCATCATCCTCACTATTAATTTAAATGCTACCACACTAGATATGATGCTTTTTGCAGGTAAACTGTTAGTACAGCCATGATAAATTAGGATAGTCGCGTGTAATTTTAAATATGAAATTGTTTTATACAGGAGATCCTGTTGGTTGTTACAAATGCAATACTTTTATTGATAAAAACTGTGATCCAGTTAGTAAAGAAACTCCAGTCGTCTTGTGTCCTTCTGGTATTTGTAGGAAGATTCATATTAATATCCTGCACTCTATGCTAGGACGTGAGTTATCTTTATATTTTTATATAATATATGTTTTATAAATGGCTTATTTATTTAAAAATTATTTTTAGAACCCTCCGAAACTAGGATTATACGACAATGCGCAAATAAAACAGATAAATTCGAATGCGTTTTCACGGGAGATGATCGATCTTTTATCGAAAGTTCCTGTACTTGTTCGAGTGAAAGATGTAATCATTCTCAGACTTTACAGATTTCTCCAGTATATGTATTGTTTTTAATGCTTATCTTAGTTATATGTAAATTACTGTAAATCCTTCTCTTTGTTGAATGAATAAAAAATTTATTATAGCGTTTTATAAAAAAAATTATTTAAATTTGATGAATATTAATACAATAATTTTTTTTCCTTTTTTCGAATTTATCATTCAATAATTGATACGAGGTTTATTTTCAGCACGATGGAATTTGTTGTTCGGAATATATGCATTGGAGATTACAGTCACTCCTCTACTTACGGGACTTACGCGTTTTCCAAATCTGGGTTTTTTTATAAAATAGTATCGCCATCTATTGTGTTATTAATAAAGTAATTTATTTTTCTTCAGACTGTAAACATGGTGGAGAAACGTAAAATGGCGGATAATCTTGATAAAAACAGCACATAAAGAAGAGAAATTAATTTGGAAAATAAATTAGAAATAATAAAGTGAAAAAGATTGTAGATATAGCTGGTGCAAATAAAATGGTAAATCAACTGTAAAGAACATCATAAAAAATAAAGATAGAATGGTAGAGCGTTCGAAAAATTCTGTCAATTTAAGCAACGATAAGAAATATAATTAAAAATATTCCATATTTATGCATTCGATTTATGCGGATTTTCAATTGTGCGGAAATCTCTGGAATCAATTAACCACATAACTAGAGGATTGACTGTACCATAATTTAAATTTTCACGAAGATAAGTATATATACGTATGCTTGATAATCCATTATACAGGTATCACTCCTGTAACACGGCCTCCTACAATACGATTTCGCTCTTAACACGTTTGAAAATTGCAGAAACCCTCATATAGCACGGTACTTCTACAACACGGTTCTTAACACATTTAGAAAGTTACGTTTAGTCTCTACAACACAAAACATTTTCATTAATTTCTGTGAATCCATACTAGGGACACACAATATACACGTAAAATGCAATCATTGAAAAATATTTTGCTGAAATTAGTCATAAATGCAATTTCGCTAGTTTGCCATGAGAGACGCTATATGCAGTCTATTTTCGATTTCGATTTGAAATCGAGTTAATTGGTGATCATTGAGTATTTTGTGTTCCAAACGTTCAGTTCTTCGATAAAAAATAAGTTTTTATTCTTCGATAGAGGAATGCGAGAGCAGAAATTTTTTTTATAAATTTTTTTAGATATATGTTAAGAAACGATTGTTTTCTAGCGGGTGGTAGCGGGTTAGATTACAAATTCTGTAAAGAGAGTAGAAGATACACCAACTTTAAATGTGTAAAAATTTAGAAAGTGAAATTGATACTGTTAAAGAAAAAAAAAGGGTTTTGGTTTTAACGAAACAGTGGTAAGGAAGATATAATTATCAATGTGATATAGGCTATATTTTTTTTCTTTTTGTTTTGTGTATATTGTTTTTTTAAGGGCTTACGTATATATTTTTTCTTTCTGTTTCGTATTATTAATATTCTTAATAAACATTAAGTTTCTTATGTGGAACTAAAGAAAGTTATATGCTTTGAACTGCTTTTGGAATGTATTTCATCTTTTTGTATTGGCTCTGGGTCACGATTTCACACAACACGTTGTTTTTCAGGAACCTATCTACCGTGTTAAAGGGGGGAAACCTGTATTTTAAAAATATAATGGTGAAATTTGCAATACTAATTAGAAAGTCTGTTAATCTTCAGAATCGGTAATAATCATATATCTAATGACAAAACTGGTGTAATTAATTCCAATTCTGTCTGATGTGTCGGCTCCGAATTGAATATAAAACAATAGCCTGAAATAAACAGAGGCGATGATTGCGCATTTTCAATTTCATGAAATTTTTATTTAAAAAGATAATCTATAAAATAGGATACTTCGAATATCATATTTTTAGCTGTTATTATAACCTCTGATTCGAGGTAAATCTTAAAGTTTGCCTTATATACAAATTTGACGTTAGGGTTTTTTAAATTTAAAGATGTATAGGTTCGGTATATTCTGTTCAGAAATGATTAAATATACAAATCATACTGTATAATGTATACATTACTCTAAAATAGTACGTACTTCATTTAATGTATAGGTAGAATAAAAAATAAGAGTACTGTTTGGAAACAGTATATGATTTTTCATATTTTATTTGTGAAGCACTTATTATCGGATGATGGACAGATAAGTTTGAAATGCTTAATCTTTATTAAAATCGTCAATTTTCTATTTTTTATAAAAATTAATTACAGAATATATATGCTATGGCAGCGGTTCTCGATCCACATCATGTATCCGTTGACGGTTCGATTCTCCCCGTTCTGTCCTTTCATTTTACGTGTTCAAATATTCGCTCATAAGTAAATCTGTAACCGATCTCCAGGTCATACATAGTCGCTGTAGAAAATGATATCAAATTTTTCATCCCAAGAGTTAGCAATTATGGTTATCCTTCTCGATAAGATTGTTTACACAACGGAGATTAGAGGAAAATTTACCCATAGTGTAAACAGATTGGTTACAAACAATGCGGAAATATTTGACTGGAGCTCGATCGAACCGTCAGCGTAGTATGGATGTTCCGATTAAAATGAAGTTCTCATTCTATGCTGGTCTCTGAAGTCGTGTAGATCCGTTGCCAGACTTTAATAATGTGATTAAGCTAACTTATCTAATTTTAATCAGACCTGGGCAAATTTTATTTGAAATAACAAATAACAAATAATTTTTCAAATAGGTAGTAGGAGACAACGCGTTGTGACACTTTGTGTTTCTTTTTTTATATATATATATATATTTCACAGTTGTACCAATTAGAAGTTTCTTATTTCACAAATGTGAGCAAAAATTTCCAATTATAAAGCGAGATTTTTTTTCTGTAATCGTCGACGTATTGGCCACTTTCATGTAATCGATGGTATGCTGAATGTAAGAAAATAATATATCGACACCATTCTGGAACCAAAAGTGCTACCTTCCGTCAGGGATCTTTTCCCCAACAAAGCGATATTTCTTTTTCAGTAGGATATGTTCATTAGCCATTTTCAACTTGTTTCGAGGTCCCCTATCAGTATACAAAATTTTACGATCCTTCTTCACCCTCTATATTCTTCACCCTTTATATCAGAAAGATTAGGTTTAGTTATGTTGGTTATTACTAACACATTCTGTTCTGTTGTTTCTTTCTCTAAGTGAATATCATATTTAGTTGTAAGTTGCTAACATAGTTGTAATTTATCTAACTAATATTTAGTTTAAAATTCTAATATAGTTATTAAATTTTAACTTAATCACTAATACTAGACTGGGTTAGATCTATTTATCGGATAAATGTTCGGAATTGCATCATAATTTCGGTCCAAATTAATTCCCTTAATACCTATTTGAGTGGAAAGGGACAACCAAAAGTTTTCCACCAATCCTGTTATACAGACACGCCCACACAAAATATGTATTTTATGTTAATAGATGGCCCTACATTCCAATTTCCTTAATATTACGTAACAGTACTGTACAGATTTACTTTTTTATCGTATTTAAATGAATTAATTTCAATACAAACTTCAATCTAACTGGAAGAATTAAAAAAGTAAATTCGTAAAAGATCAGTTTTAATTAACAGAATCGAAGTATTAATAAAAAACGCACACCATTTTTTAGAAATATGATAGGCATTACAGTATAAATATTTTTTTTTATATATAATTTTAATTAACAGAATCGAAGTATAAATAAAAAGCACACACCATTTTTTAGAAATATGATAGGCATTACAGTATAAATATTTTTTTTTATATATTTACAGTATATTTTATATTGAATCCAATGCTGTTTATCCTGATCTTTTAATTATATCATTAATAAATAATATAATTAAAAGATCAAATTCAGCAGCATTGGAATAATGGTATAAAATACATTTTCACCTCATTTTTTTTTTAAATAGAATTAAATTTTTTCTTATTAAAAATTGTTAATTTTCTTAATTATCAAAAATAAGAAATTAACATCTTATTAATTTTAATTTTTAGCCTACTTTTCGAAGGAATGGATACTTATAAGATGGCTGATGCTGTCTGTGTATTCCTCATACATAACTAATTAGCATATTTTCATGACATTTAGTGTTGATGTTCTACCATTAAGTGACTTTCGACGCCGCATGCTTTAATCCTGAATGATAGAATTTCATTTTTATCAAAATTTTAGTTTATATTATCGTCAACAGATGACGCTAAATGTTAGCAGCGTTAACACGGTTTACTTGATTCCTTTCGTCGGAATTATGACGCCACAGTAACGTAACGACGGATGACGTCACTACTGATTGAGAATTTCTTTTGAACTATAAAATTTCTTCTTAAGAATAAAATAGTTCACATTTATAAAGCAATTTTTGATAAATAAATAACAGATTTATATAGATATTTCTTTTTAGTTTCAGAATAATTTTTATTGCTTATAAAGGAAATTTATTTTCAATGTTTTTTTGTATGAAATTAGTCACGAGTATATTAAAATGATTATTTTTATAGTTGTTCGGAATTACTACGGCAGTGATATGCATTTGGTTCATGGCTGATCAAGTGAAAATTGCCGATTTAATAAATTGGGATGGTGGCGATTCTGCAAAAATTGGAATTGTTGCATCTATTTTAATGATATCGATTGGAATTGCTATCATTGTTATAAATATAGAAAAACACTTCAATTTAGTAAGTATGATTCATGAAAACGATTTTGAATAGTTTTAATAATTATTTATCGTAAATGTAAAAAAAAAACAGTTTATAGATAATTTGATTAGATTGTTTAAAAAATTGAGTTTATATCATCATAAAACAAGAAAAACAGAGCTTTAAAATCACCATATGGCTATTCTATCATATAATTTTTTTTTTGCATGTTTGCGCCCCTTTCCGATCAGTGAGATTTTTTTTGGTCAACAGATGACGCCACTTTCCACTCAGGAAGAATATTAAGTGGCCTTTAAAATCACCATATGGCTATTCTATCATATAACTTTTTTTGCATTTTTGCGCCCCTTTCCGATTAGTGAGATTTTTTTTGGTCAACAGATGACGCCACTTTCCACTCAGGAAGAATATTAAGTGACGGGGCGAAACAAGCCCTTCAACAAGCTGATCACCCCTGCGGTGGGATCAGCGGATTGTGAAAGACGGGAATTGACGTGCCGAGCCCGGATCCCATGTAAATATTTTCAAGCGGTGGGACCCGAGACTCGAACCCGGATCCTCCAGAGTGGAAAGTCGAAGCGTTTCCACGCGACCAATCCGGACTCAGTGAGATTTTTAAGGGGCGGGGGCCAGTTCCAACCAAGGGCTGTACCCACATCAGTGAAGGGGGCCGGATGGTGAAAAACAGGGATCGCCAGGTCCAGCATCCCGAAAAAACTTTTCAGGAGATATCGCACCCGGGACGCAAACTCCAGTTCTCCAGCGTGTCACGCCAACGCGTTACCACTCGGCCAACTGGCCACACACATATTCATTAGTGTGATATTCCTGACTGAATAAATGTATCGGCTGGATGGCCTGGAGTGGAAAAAAGCTGTGGCTTACTACCCTGGAGGATCCAGGTTCAAATCCGGGACCCACACTTCCAGTTTTTCAGGACTAGTCAAGATCCGGCGTTGAACTCCATCCTTCAACCTTCCCGGTTGACCCCATCATGGGTATTGTCAGTCTGTGATGGGCTTTATAAGTGGCCACTGCCAGCTACAGAATATTCCTCGTGAGATATGGCGGCTTAACTAACCTAACGTGAATAAATGTAAATATAAGTGTAGCATTTAATATGCTTTACCAGTACTGGATCTAGAGCTTTCAGCGCTCTAACTGGTAAGCGAAAATTTTTCTTCCCCTCAACAACTTGAGGGAGCGAAAGAAAAATTTTCTCTTGGAGTCATTAGTTTAAAGGTGAGCGTCAAAACTATTGACTCCAAGCGAAGGTCTTTAGGTGTTCTTCAGTTTGGCCGCCAATATGCTCGCTGTTTAAATTATGTATAAGAAATAATTGTGTCTTACTACAATAATAATAATATTAACAAAACACAAAATTCTCCAGCGCCATTTGGTGCCCCTTAAATATGCTCTGAATCGATCAGGGCCAGCTCAACATACGATCGAGCAGAGCGCCCTCAGCGGTTGCTCTGCTCGATCGTATGTTAAGCCGGCCCTGTGCTTTACATTTTTAATTATGTAGTTATTATTGACTTTTCCTGTTATATGACTAAATCTTTCCTATAATTTTATTATGGTAAAATTTATTTAAACAAATTATCTTATATTTTTCTAATTTGTTGGCATTAATTCTGTACCTCGAAGGCTTATAACACTATATCCAATTTTAAAAAATTGAACATAATGTCATATGCCTCCGAGGTACAGAATTATGTACATAGATTAATTCATTATAGAAAACAAAAAGTTTAATAAATTTTTTTTACAATTTTGTAATTATTCTCATTAATATAATATTATTTATAATAATTTTTTAAAATTAGTTTGCAGGTGCCTTGCTGGTAATTTTTGCACTTCTTATTGCCTTTCTCTCTATTTCCGCAAAGAATTATCAAGACTTTAAACAACTTCAAACTATTACAGTTAGAAACACTTTTCGTATTTTTACAATACAATATATAAATTATAATTTAAAATTCGTAAGCATTCTAATTGTATTTCATTCTTTATTTTTTTAGGATGCATATGTTGCCACCAAATATGGTGTTTCACACGAAATTATTATGAATTCTAGAGTAAGTTTAATATATCATTGATAGAACCGCTAATTTTATTGCTAGTTTAATACAGTCTCTCTTTTTTTTCTTATTGTTAATTTAAGATGCTGCAAAATTACGAAAATTACAATTAATATTAAAATAATATTTGCAAAATTGCAGCATCGTGAAATATGTTTTAAATATTTGAATCGAAATAATCATAATTATTGCAAAAAATTGCTCCATCTGATAAAGCAAATTAAAAGAAATATTTACTGATATATACAGCGGATATCTTTATTTTAACTAAATTTAAAATATTTCTAGATGCAATATGTTTAATATATATCAAATCTATATGAGCGTAATTAAATATATAAATATTAAACTTATCAAAAAAAAATTCTAAATTTTATTAAAATTATCTGTGTAGTATTTACTGTATATTGTTATTAATGTTATTATTTAATTATACAAGTATTTATAGTGCAGGTATATATACAGTCATACCTCACCTTACATCGTTAATTCGTTCTAAGATTCGCGACTTAAGTCGAATAATCCCTTTAACGTCGCTAATAACATTTTTAAGCTTCTAAATAATTCTATAATTTCAATAACCAACTCATATCCCGATTGGACGAATGGTCAAGGTACTCTTGTACGCAGCGTAAAAAGTTGAACAAGAGTGAACTTCGGCATAAAGACGTAGTGTCTAGCCATATAGCGAACGTTACATCAGCATCAATACACCGATGTATTGATATTTATATCGCATGTTACGCTTGTGAGACCCAGCCTTTAGTAGACTTTTATTTTTTCCTATTAACAAAAAAACCGACGTAAAGTTGAAAATCACGTAAATCGAGGTATGACTGTATATATATAAAGTATTTTGAATTTTAAATTTTGTTTTATTTGACATGGCTCAGATGAGGCATAAAGACGATTTCTTAAACACAATATTGATAAGATTAAAACTTATGAATGCATTTGGTGGTATCGATACTTGCGTTTTGGTAAATATATTTTATTTTAATTTTATAAATTTGTATTTAAACTCAAATACTGTATAATTATTATTAACAACTTTTGTTCTTTCTTCCAGATAATTGGTATCATCATATTTTATCGGAACGATCCAAGATATTCATCGCAAAATGCAGTTTTTGAGGAGGAGAGAAAATTCTGATTGCCTTTCAAACTATCATTTTGTAATATCATCATTATATATTCGAATATTAAATTATCAAATCCCATTATAATTAATACAAGACAGTTTTCTTCAATTGAAGTTAAAATTTTTATTATACATAATATTTTTATACATAAAATGATCCTCATCTTATCCTTCTTTTTTGACATCAACAATTAATATATGGAGAACAAGTGTATAATATTCATTTTATAAGATATTAAAGTGTTCATTTTATAAGATATTAAGATGTTCTATGATTCATTTAATAAACGGCGGCCATTCGAAATAAAATTATAATCATTCTAAACTTTATTAAAACAAATTAGTTTGTCGGCCGGATTGGCCGCGTGGAAACGCTTCGGCTTTCCACTCTGGAGGACCCGGGTTCGAGTCTCGGGTCCCACCCCTTGAAAATATTTATCATGGGGTCCGGGCCCGGCCCGTCGATCCCCGTCCTCCACAATCCGGCTGACCCCTCCGCAGGGGTGGGCAGCCTGTGGAAGGGCTTGTTTCGCCCCGTCACTTAGTATTCTCCCTGAATGGAAAGTGGCGTCATCTGTTAACAAAAAAAAAATGGTCAGTTGTCAGTAGAAGGAAGCCCGAGTTGGTGGGATCACGTGGTATAATATTCGATATTGCGGTACTACATTCTTATTAATAATTACAGTGGTTAACGACGAGTAGTTGAAAGAAAACATGTCTTGGTTAACGACTCCTGATTATGTGAACTTCCGACAAAATAGAGCTCTGTAAAACAGCTCGTCATATGCATCACGTGATTAATTAGCTCAATCAATCATTATTTTTTTTAACAATCAATTCAAATCGGACAATATCATTATTAAAATTAATAAAATTATAACCATATAAAAATATATTTAACTAAATGATAATTAACATATAATAATGAAAACAAATTATTTAATTAATTAAAAATAGACGTGCAACAGTTCACTAGTTTTTAGTTTCTTAAAGATGATTTCTAGACGATTATTATTTTAAATTCTGCCAACAAGTCTGATTCTATTGTTTGTTTGTGTTATATATTACTTGATACCTGCAAGTGGTGTGACGTCACAGTTTCGGATTCCATTAGAAGAAGAAAAAAGTCTATCCGAGATCCTACAGTTCATATAGACAATAAATCGGCGAGTGCGTGTCACTGTTCGTTCGCCATCAAAAGGCAAAATCAAATCTCATCTGTATAATAATCGTTGAATCTATAAGCTTCTAATCAGTGTTTACGAGTTCGTTTTATAGCAAATATAATAAATAAATACTATTTTCCATATTTTTAGGACATTTTAAATGAGTTTTATTTGCATTTTTAATATTTATTATGGTTGTGGGAAGGAGCCGGAACGAATTAATCAATTTTCAATTAAATCCTATGGGGAATCGTGCTTTGGATAACGACGGTTCCGGTTGAACGGATTACCGTCGTTAACCAAGGTACTGCTGTATTAGGATTTGGTTTACACCAACGGTTCACAACCTTTTTTTCCCCGGGCCGCACACATTTGTTTTTCTACGTTAAGCGGGCCGTAACATGATATATCAGCAGTCGTCAACCGGATGGTGTCATGTAAAAAAAAAAAATTTATGAGTGCATCAGGAAGGACCTAGCAAATTAAGGAAAATTGTAATTTTTCAAGATTTAAAAAAATTTTTAACATCAGATTTTTTTGATTGTAGGAAAAGAATTTCGGGCTTTCATTAAATTCATGGTTGAGAATGGCTGATTTACACACTTATTAGCATAAATGGGATACGTCTAGTCACCAAAACAAAGTCTATTTATTATATCGTTGAATGTGCATTCGCGAAAGTATCCCACTACCTCACCAACAGCGGCTTCGTTTTTCTAACATTGAGCAGTATAGTAGTCGCTGGCATTCAAAAATGGTCGTTTTTCGGAAAAACTTACAATTTTTGGTAAAAACTCTTTCAATAACTTTATTATGAATTTTAAATAGTAAGGAATAAAATCTTTATGAATTTATTAAGTGCCAATTAAATTTTAAAATATAGTTCTATTCTGTAAAATTCCAAAAATAATATAATTATTTTATTTTCTTACAAATATTATGGTAGGTGTAATCATAACTTTGCAGGAAGGAAAAGTTGCTGCCCAACAGTTTTACTTCCTAGTAATTACAAAACATAACAAAATTTTCTTTCTTCGAAATTTCGTTTCCTATACACTAGTCTAATAAAAGATGATAAAATTTCTATACAATAATATTTAATTTAATTTTAATATTTAAATAATTCAAAATTATTATTGTTTCTTATACAATATGATTGTAGGAATGGCTAAATGGAACAATAAAGGTCCTTTATTTATCCAAAATATATACATTGAGATTGTATCAGTTTCAGTTTTGTTATGTAACCTGAAACTACAGTAACTCTGAGAATGTGGACAATCTAATTGTTACATACGAATTAAATAATTGAATAATGCAAGATATAAAATTCTGTACAAGTTCTGTTAACAAATAATTAATTTTCGACATTCCAAAAAGTCAAAAAAAGTAACGATCTTTACGTTGTTTCCTCATTCGGATTCTTAGTGTTGTTGTTGAAAGTAAAATCGCTATTATTAACTCCCGATTTTGTGTTTATGGTTTTCAACATAGTTCCGTTTTGATTCGAGCTTTCTTGACTGGTATTGTAAGACAATCTAGTTCCAACACTCATCACACTATCCTTCACCTGAACGAGGATTGTCTTATAGGCTTGTCTGTAATGCTTATTAGTCACTCCATAGATGAGTGGATTGATGCACGCACTCATATACAAGAAGATGTAGCTCATTATGTGCAAAGCGGGATACTTCACTCTTTTATCTGCAACCTGTTAAAATGCATAAAGACGTTCTAGATTGTGAACGAATTTAACATAAAAAAAAGAATTTTTCGTATGCTTTTACAATGCGCGGTAAAAGAATTGAGCTTACCTTAATGACAGTAATGGGCAGGTAACAGATCAAAAAAGAGAAAAATATAACCAAAACCATTTTAGTAATTTTCAAATCTTCTCGTCCCTTCTTAGACTGCTTTGCAATGCGATCTTTATTGTCGCTCGAAATGTGTTTTTTGATCCTTGTCTTGCTTCTAACTATTACCCAAAAAATGCGCATATAGCAGAATACTATAACTATACAAGGAACCAGGAAACCGAAGATGAATAAGAAAGTTTTGGGAGATTTTCCATTATATTCCAAAATGGAACAATTCATAATTTTCTCGTCGAAACCGAATTTGCCCCATTTGCTTAAAAGTGTAGGCAGCAACATGGAGATAGAGAATGTCCAAACAAATACAATCATGGCCATGATATATTTCTTCTGATATATTCTCTCATATACAGATTGATGCACGATGAAGATGTAGCGATTGATGGTGATGACAGCGATGGAAAACAGAGACAATCCCACATTGACATAACGCATAAAAGGAAAAATAATGCAGAGGCTATCGCCGTGAATCCAAGTGTGATGTATGAATCTAGATGCACTGAATGGGAGATTTGTGGCACAGAAAAGAAAATCGGCCACAGAAAGGCTGATGATAAATGCGGATGTAGTATGCTTTCTCACTCTAGGATGCTTGAGAAGTGCGATTATAGTTAACAGATTACCTGTAATGCCAATTACTGTAATAATTATGGTGAAGACTGCCGCCGAATATAGCATAATAGTCAGTTTGCAAATTTCTGGCAGTGTAATATTTGTAGTAGAATTGTATTCCATGTCTACCGGTTGCTATAGTCTGTCTGAGAATATGTAATGTTTTCCTCAAATTCCATCAAACTTTATTTTTCCGGTAAAACACTCTGATCTTCCGAAACATTGACTTGTTTAACTTCCTTTTATGAAGTTGCATCCTCTCAGATCCACGCAGTTTATCGTATGTCTAGCAATCTACACAGGATGAATGCTTCCTGTCCCTAGTTTTAGCAGCACATGACCTTTATGAGTCATTATTTATCTTTTTAAAAATGATTAATATGGAATAATATTTTTTTTATTTAACTTAAATATACAGTTTGAATTAAATAAAATTCAATAACTAAATTATTTAAATTTAAAAGATTCTTTTCGCGAGGGGGCGTTTCAATCAATATCCATGTGACATGGCAATGTTTTCGTTAAAGAAAATTTCATTTACGTGTACAGCTGTTTTAGGTTTGAATATTTATTATATCTCTTATAAGTGTGAATTTATCGGTATCACGAAATCTGTACTAAATAGATTATAATTCTTTCGGTAATTTTTCATTACCAAAAGATCTTTATTGACGTATTCATTCTAAACAGTTGGAACTTTAAGATCATATAACACTAAACAGGATTAAATATGAAATTAATTGCATTCATAGTAATAAATTATTTATTTAATCCTGTTTATTACTGAATTGATTTTTCTTTTTATCAATTTATGGAATTAATATGTATCAATTAATTCCATAAATTGATTTGTAGTATAGTATTGATTCCATAAGTTGATTTGCAGTATGGATTATGATATAGGATATGATATATATATATATAACTTGTTAAAAATTTTTTATACAGTAAAAATGAAAATTAAGCATAAATTAAAAATTTCTAACTTAGTTTTTTGTTTTCAGGTGCTTTCCTTTTATATAAATATTTCAGGAAGAAAAAGATTTTTAATCATAAAATTTATATTTGTAATTGTTTAAAAGATTGGGAAGATATCGAAAATGAATTTTATTTGGCATGCATAAAACAAAAGGTGAAAAAATATATATGTTATCTATATATATTCATTAATATAAAATTATATAAAACAAATACATAAAATAATATATAACTTTCTGAAAAGTTAGTATTATGTGAGATATATGTATGTAGTCTTCTGTACTTAAAAGATTTATAAAATGCACATAAAATTTTAAAAGCACATGTTGATAATACTTAAGACCCCAATCTCCTTATGACAACAGTGCATGAAAATTGTGATTTAAATATTTGTTTATTATTGTTTACAGTTTTCTGATTCTATAATGATTGCAAACAAAATGAGGACTGTTCTCTCATTAATGCTCATGCCCAGTACTGATATTCAGCCAGTATAGTCATACCAGTTGTAAAAATATTTTAATACTTATGTATCAGTTGTTAAACAGTATATTAATATCTATGCAAGCAATAAAAATTAATAAAATATAAATTTTAATATTAACTCAGTATTGTACTTGCAACTAAACTATAGTGTCACTGTTGTGTACAAATTGTTAACAGCATTGCATATTCTTTACAGGAATCACCAGGCTATCATTAATCTCTAATTAAATAGTCACTACTGCTTCTAAATAGTTCTTTTAACTTTAATTTCATTAACTGTTAATCTATTTTAATTCTTTTCTAAAATAATAATATGACTACTGACTAATGTGAGCTAATTTTTATGCAATAGACTGATATTTACAAATTTTAAGAATACTTATGCATATATTACTGTACTAGTTGTTTAATATTTTGAATATCAGCCTTGCTCACATCTAAACATTATGCCTACTGGTGGTTTTGGGGAAAATGTCAGCAGGAATTTTTCAACCTTACTCCAATAATAATGTACAATAAATTTTATATTGCTAAATATTTTGTTTATTATAGTCATTTAGTTATGTAATTAATGATGATGATAATTTATGAAAAGTTTGATAAATTCTTATTGTATGAAAATGATCTGAATAAATTTGTTTTTAAGTAATGTTTTTATATGTAAATGAAATTTCGTTTATAATTTGAAATTATTTTATCTTAAATTTTTATATTTATTAATAGGTAATAGGTCTTGATTGTGAGTGGACTTACCAAAATGGTTCTAGACAACCTGTTGCCTTGATGCAAATTGCTACTGCACATGAGATATGTGTTCTATTTCGTCTGTGTAAATTCAAAACAGATATTCCTCTTTCGTTATATAAACTTCTAGCTGATAAAAGGTTAACATAATTATTCAGTTCTAATAATTTCTGAGAATAAGAATGTTTTAAATATAAAAATGTTCATTTATCATTCAGTATTTTAAAAGTTGGAATTGATATAACAGGAGACTGTTCAAAATTGTTTAATGACTATGATATTTTGACCAAAGGTTGTTTGGATTTGAGGTATCTGGTAGAATTAATTCCTGAAGCTCAGCATATGTAAGTTTAAGTTTAATAGAAAACAATAAGAATAAATATGAAAGGATAAAATTGAATGAATTTGCTTATTTTTCAGAGAAGGACAAAGTTTATCTGCAATTGCAGAAGAAGTACTAGGAGAAAAATTGAATAAAAGCAGAGAAATTCGATGCAGCAATTGGCAAAGAAATGTATTGAGTATTCAGCAGGTAAATTTTGATATTAATAAAATATAAATTTCTTGGTTATCTATTCTATTATAATATCCTTATGCATAAAATCCATTTAATCAGATAATTAACTAATGACTAATTAATCAGACAATAACTAAATATGGCCTAAATAATCTTAGCAATAATAATTTTATAGATTTATTTTAAATTATTGCTGATAGGGTTATTTGGGCTAGTATTTGATTAATGTTTCCATTTAATCATTTATTGAGATTCTAGGAGAATATTGAAAACCAATTATTAGATAATGTATGACATTTATATCTATAAAATTAGTTTATCAATAATTGTTAAATATAAATAAAGAATTCAAAACAAGCAAAAAATATTTTATGGAAATTTATTTTAAGTATATACAAAGAAAATGAGAGTTCATAAGTAAGAAAAATATTATATTCATTAAAAATAAAATTAAATGATTACTGTTTTAAGTTTATAACTGATAAAGTTTAATATTTTTCCTGCTTATGAAGGTGTCTTTTCTATATTTTGAATCAAGAAGAATTCTACTCCATGTATATATTTCAAATACAGTTGATCTCTGTATAATGTAGGGAATATATGTTCTGCTTTATATGAATCCATATTATACAAACCACATAGATTACATGAAACTTATATAATATGGTATTGGTGCTTTATATGAATACTGCTGTCATGTTATAAGAATGTGTTATTCAGTGGTCAACTGTAATAAAATAATAAATTTTTTTGTATGTAAAACAAATGAATAGATATATAAGCCATGAGCCTATGTGAAATATAGTTAAAACTGAATATTAGCCAAATGTGTCACAACTGTTTGTTTCATCATACTTATTTTATTATTTATTTTAATAATATATATCAAATATTAATCAATATTGGATCATACTAGACAGTTTAAAGCACTTTATGAATTTGATTATTTTTTTTTTAGGTTATTCTGTTATTTGAAAATTCTATTGTACTCCAGTAATATAATTTTAAAAATATATATAGATAATAATAATATATAGTGTTGAAATATAATGAAAGCACTAAGAGTCTAATTCCCATATATAGGGATTGAGTAATTAACATGATAAATAAATTATATATTAAAATGAATCATTTTTACATTTATAATTAATTTATTTTTACATATTTTAGATAAATTATGCTGCTAAAGATGCAATAATTGCTGCTCAAATATTTGAAAAAATAATGAAATGGAGATTATCTAAAAATTTTATCCAAAGTTTGAGATTAAAACCAGAATCTGATAAATTATATGAAGAAGCTCTTGTGGTTTGTTATGATGTTATTGACATACCATATAGAAATAAAAAAAATCTTTTAAAGGTGAGGTATTTTTCATCAAAATTTTTTTACAATAAGAAAAATAACTAAATGGTTACAATTGAATGAATCTCAATATCAAGATCAAAGTTTTGTATAAATAACTTTATTTTAATAATTAAACCCTCCAAAAATATTTACATTTTTTGGAGGGGCTTAATCAGGAGTATAGAAATATACAGGGTGCATCAGCTAAATCCGGACAAAATAAACAATTTAATTAAACAAAATTTTATTTAACAAAAAGAATAAAATTTTCAAAATTATCATTTGCACATTAATTTGGGATCCCTTTA